>JABFPN010002242.1:0-23372 GCA_022817305.1 Leptoteleia sp. ZL-2020
TTTTTTTATGTCAAAAAGTTTAGAAAAGCCTCCTGCAGGTGGCGTTGAAGTTGACCCCTTCGGCCTCATTTGTCCAGATGGTGTGTCAATTTCCAGCTGCTACGAGAAACATAGAACAAAAACAAAAAATGGTCCTTATTTGATACAGTATTGTTTAAGTCTGTACGTAGGATTTTTTAAAAATTTTAATTTTTAAGAAAATGGCGGCCGTTTTAAGAAAATATGAGATTTTTTAAAGAAAAATTTTTTTACAAAACGTTGCACCAAAAAAAAAATAACAGCGCTACAGCAAAAATCCTACGTACAGCCGTACTTTGAACCCTACTGAATAATTGTTAAAAAGTTAGAAGTCAATCGGATGAACATTGTAAGAGCATTTTGACACACCGACTTGAAAAAAGTGGTTTCGAGAAAAACGCGTTTAAAGTTTTGCATTGAGTAACTGCTAAATATTTTCAACTAACCTTTAATCTGCTATGCCTGGACCATAAAGTATTCCTTCTGCATCTATATCCTCTTCATTGGCTACTATTTGGATTATTTACTTGGATTGATTACTTGGATTGGTTACTATTTGGAACTAAAAAGGGCTGTAACATTGTCGGTAAGCGCGCGCGCTCGATAGAACGAAAAACACGCCGGGAGCGCTCGGACCTAAACGGTTGGTAATACATGATAAAGGTTTGGCCCACATTTCTAATGGATGAAAGTCAATTCTTTACACTTCAAACTAGTATTTAAGACCAGAAAAAAAAATCGATTTTTTTTTTAGTGCAAAGGTGGCACCCTGCCTTAAAAGCACTTTTTACGGGCAAGCCGAAAATTAAACAAATTTCACGCGACTGCGCCCAAAAGTTAGTCCCATTTAGACAAAGTTGCCCGTTCTTAACTTGTGACGTATTGGTTTGAATAAGGTACACTTGGGTACCGGAAGACGAGAAGTTAAAGCTCGAGGGACCAAGGACAGTTTTGCCGATGTCACCGCAAGCCCCTCAAGTTCCCAAAACGAAGCACGTGAGCTTTGCGAGGTCGCACACCCTCAACTCCTTCGAAATGTCGCGGACCAGGAGCCCGCCGAGGCCGCACAACCAGGAACGGCTGATCGACTCGAAACCTACCACGCAGGGATCCGTTACTGCCACTTTGTCCGCGACACACCTTATCACCACTGCCGAGCCCAGAATAGTCGTCCTAGGTTTGTCATGCGAATAATTATTGCCGTTGGTGTGACACTTACGCTTCAATTTTGCTGTTACTCATTTTTCAATACTTTTTGTTCAGCTGAAATATACTCCAAAACATTGTCTATTTATTACATAACATTTAAACATAACATTTAAAACTGATGCCATTGCTACACTGAGAGAAATATCATAGAAAAAAATTACTGTTTTTAACTGTGTTTCAGTAAATATAATATATATATGTTTCTATTAAACATGAAAACAAAGAAAATCTATTAAACATAATAATACCCTAGTAAAAACGAAACATATGATCCATATATGGTCCATATACGTTTTAACAATTTCATATGAGGAAATTAAAGTTTCCTATATGAACATATATAGTTTTTCTTAATCCATATATTAATTGTTAAAACTTGAAATTGTTAAAAAATATATGGACCATATATGTTTCATTTTTACTAGGACATTCTATTATTCTTAAATAGACAGTTTTGTTAGTCTAACCACATTCTTTTAAAAAATATAAAATCTACTTAGCACTATCTATAATGGCTTTGTTATCAAATTATATTCCTTTTAATATCAAAACTTTAATTAATTGCACATCCAATTGAATATTCTTACTTTAAACTAGAATTCCTATTAATTTTAGTAGAAAAATTCTAATTAGACAGGTTTCCCCCGCACAAATACATATTTTTTTCTATGAGTATACAGACTCATTCTCTTGAGACAGAAAGCATCAAGTTTGAAAACTAAAACTGCAACCGGCTTTGCCGTTCCTTTTAAACGTTATTCTTTTTTTTCTCCCCCCCCCCTTGTACTTTTCGCGGATTGTTTCATTGGAAAAAATGGCTTTCGTTTAATTGTTATCGCGAATAAAGGATACACACAAAAGCCATTTCAGCGGCGCTCTCAATTTGCAATGATATATTTAATGTTTGCTTAATAGCTTTTCTCCCGCGCGCGCGCGCCTTATATGTTTAATCCCAAGTAAAACGATACCGCTTTTGCTTCGAGCGCGCATCACAATATGGAGTACGATGCGAATGGAATTAAATATTCATCGCGGCGTGTCGTGCGCGTATAAATCGACTCGCGGCGCACTTCACTTGAACAAATATTTCAATTACGTATGCATTGCACTCGCAAAGATATTGTTTCGCGAAAATCGTTGGATTATTTCGTGTTTTTTTTCTCTTTCTCTATCCCTCTCGTCGGGTAAATATGAAATTTGAACGTTGAATAATCAGTCATCGTCAATAATGGTCATTAATTTTGTTGCGCATAAGTGACGCGTTAAAGGTGTCGGTGATAGTGCATTTACTTGTAATCAAATTTAATGTCAACTTTATTGCGTTAATTATCGAGCACGGGGGGGCACGCGAGGGGCGTGACGATAATTAAAATTATTTTAAATTCGCTGAAATCAAGTTTTTGTTGCCACTTGTTGGAAAGCCCGAGCGAAACTAGTTACGTAAAACGTTACAAACAGAAGTTATTATAACGGAACTTACCCGAAAAGTTTTTAATCCATTTACGCTCCATATTGTTAACGGATCATATTTACGGAAATTTACATCGCGAGGCGAAAGCTGAATAATAAATTGTTTCTTTGTCGCGCGAAATTTGGCGAGAATTGTCTCGACTAACGAATTTTGTTGTGTATTACAATATTATACGCAAACGTGGTTACGCGCGTCATTTTATTTAACGAACGTACGACGCGTTAATATTTAACTTTGCCCACGACAAAGTTTGCGTGTCATTTTCAAAATCCCAGGTGGAAATGGCCAGTGTTGATAATTGGTCCGAAATTGGCACAGTACTGGCAACTATATTACGGGGCAAATACATATGGACCAGTACTGGTACTGGCTTTTTTCTTTTGCCTATTATTACATATTTACTACTGTGTATTTCTACACGTTGGAGGCTTAAGTTCAAATCTGGGATAGTACAAAATTTTTCTTCAATAAATAATTTGCAAATGGTACCTTAACTAAAACAGCACTGGCGTCCGGTACTGAGCCAGTATAGAGCTCCCATACTGACAATCCTGGGGCCATTACTGTGCCATTATTAAGCCATATGTAAATTCCCACCTGATATGTTTTCCCGATATTAAATTACCGAATGGCACGTTATAACATTGCGTTTGAATTTCGGGACGAGCTATTAACGAAACGTTGGATGATTTTGCGCAGAAAAACAGCCGAAACGTGGCACTATGAAGACGCAAGCCACGCAGACCGATATCGCTCCATTTTTCCGGGGAAGAATCCCAGTAACTTTAAGTCCGCGCACTATTCATCGCGTGAAAATGGTGTCGCAAGGGGCGCAAACGAATGGCATTTTGAACGGCAGAAAGTTGACGAAGAGTTACTCGGAAGCTGGTCAACTTGGGACACCCTTAGGTGCAAACGGAACTGCGGCAAAGGATGAGACTGAGCACGAGCCACTTCAGCGTACTCAAAGTGAAGAGCCGCCGAGGTCGCCATTCATGGTCAACACGCCGCCTCGCTCTCCAGTAGCGTCAAAGACCAAAGCAGAAATACCAAACGGTGATATTGAACATTTTAGCGATAAGGTAAACTCACGCCAAACATTATCATTATTTTCAATTGTGCGTTTTCGAAGCTCCTTAAACGTTCCTTAACTATACTGCAAAAATTCTTGTTCCATAGAGAACGCTCTTGAAACTTTTTGGAACATTAAAGTATTTTTTCGAATTAAAATTTGGAATTCATTGAAATACTTTTTGGGAACTAAAACGTTTAAATGTTCCAGCATGTTCCAAAATATTTGAAACGGATATGACGTACTCCCTTGAACGTTTTGTGTACATATGTTCTGTGGAAAACGTGATTAATTTTTTTCAAAACGCCTTTTTGCCTATCCCTTTCTTTTCAGAACACTTTAAGAACGCCTGTTTTTACAGTGTGTCCGTTAAACTTCCAACAATTATTCAGAATTTTTCGCCGAATAATTTCAACGCTAAATGACTCCTTTTGTTTGGCTCCTAATGAAAATTTCATTCAATGTTAATTAACTCTTATTCATATTCAAGTGTTTTTCAGCGAGATATAAGAACCTCGAAATGGTGAATCTTTAATTCGGCAAAAGTTTGATAAAATGCGATGGAAATCATATTACAACGGAGTCGGATGCTCATATTCAAACTTCATATTTATCAGATTCCAAGTTCTTAACAGTTTGCCATTCTAAGTTTTCACTTATAATTTTACGTGGATGCTTTTAACTTCCCGCGCATTGAGAACATTTTTATCAAATTCGAGACAGTAGGTTTTTTTTTTTTCTAATTCAATAAAAAGTATTCGAAACTGCTAGGCTGCGGAATTGAAACTTTGCAATTTTATTCTAGGATAAGAAAAAAGAAATAGAGGCAGAGGACCAAGAAATATTCATAGATTTTAAACCAGCCCCTGTGTCGCCCGATGCAAGAGCTATGCTCAATGAGATGCCTAAAACCTATAGAAGAATGATATCGTTGCAGAAAACATATTCAGATGATGAAATTCGGATTGAAAGGCGGGAACTTATAGGTGAAACCGGAGAACCTAGTTATCCTCATTCTTGCAGAAGGAATCATCAAGACATGTGGAGCAGGACGCTTCATATGCCCGTCCAATTTTCTTCTACTCCTGATGATTTGTCTCTACTCAGAGTAACTTCACCTCACGAAGAACATCACGAAGAGGTTAGATTATTTATTATTAAGAAAGGAAATAACAGGACAAATTTATGTTTAACACTTAACGGCAAATCATATGTGGATCATTATTATAGGAATTCCATGAAAACTTGATTAGGAGAGGTCTTTTTCGTAAAAGGAGTGTTTCCCTTGAAGATGGAGTTCAAATGCTATCCGTTAATGACTACATATTACCAAGGTCACTTCCTACATCACCGACTTCTCCAACATCTGTATCAGGTATGATAATCGTCAGGTAATAGTAGACATTTTAGAAAAAAAATTAGAATTTTGTGTCCTTTTGTTTTAAACAGTTTTGAACAATTTTGCAAAGTTTAATCAATTACTGTCATTATTTTGAATATCGAGTGTAACTCCAAGTGTATGTTACAATAACACACATATTTCAGCTCCTACCAGAATAGTTCAAACTCCAAAAGACGGGATTTCGAATCGCCACCTTCTGCATGCTGGACGCATAACCGGAATAACGTCGTCGCCTTTTGCTTCGAGTGACTCTTTGACAAACGATGCTACTAGAGACCACAGTGATGGAATTTGGAATGAATCCCAAGCGACCGTTTTGCAAGCTGATTCTGTCGCACTATTAACGCCATCATCGAAGAGAAGGCATTTATTGATTTTGCAACATCAACAAAGATCTTCAATGGATACCGAAGCATTGGATGTCGAAGATGAATTAGATATCAGTCCTCCGAGTCCACGTGTTCATTTGGAGCCTGCGACCCCTGTTACTACTTCTCCAAGGTTATAATTTATTTTTATGATGTTAATTTATTATAATTAACATTTTAGAAAAATCCAATTAAACTTGGGTATTAATTAAATCTATAAGTTTTTAAATTAGTCATTCTTCCAGTATCGAACCTTCGTTAACGACAACCAACGGAAGACCAAGGAGTGGCCTTTTACGAAGAAGCCCTCTCCCTCCATTATCTCAGCCACATTCTCAATCGTCAAGTGAATTTGGATTGAGTCTCGCGCGAACTGATTCAGGTGGAAAAACGAACACAGATATATCAGAGACGTCAACTACCGATGACTATATCACTGCCAATACGTCAACTGGTACGGGAAATACGACTGGAACTTCAGCCACTACTAGTTCTTGGTCAAGACCACCATATCCAACCTTAGGAGGAGCTCCTTCGGCTTCGACGACAGGAACTGTTGCCGATGGTAGCTCCTTCGAAAGTGCAAGTTCAATTTATAGTTTAGCTAGAAGCGAGGTATGCAATGTTGACTTTAATGATAATGAAATGGATAATCAAAATGGAAGAACATAAATATACGTAAAGTGCTTGGTTGTGCTTACATTGTTATAGGCAGTTGTTGAAGAAACAGTCAGTCCACCACCTCCTATTGCTATAAAAGAGGAATCTGAGGCACCATACGGATTAAAACAACCACCCTCTCCAACAAGATCCACCAGCAGCAGCAGTTCTGGCAGTTATGACTTGGAGGATGCAATGCCAGATCCCGTTCAAGAACCATTCCCAAGTGCTACGCACAGCGGTCATGCGTCGGAAATAGATATCGACATAGAACACGAAGTTATTATAATTATAAACATAAATACCTGAAAAAGATCACTTTTCATTCATGATAAACAAAAAAATAATTTTTAACCTGTTTTAGATTTATCAGCCATCGCCTGGATTCCCTGGTTCTCCACCCGAACGACCTCCGTGGACTGATGATGAAAGACGGCATAGGAAAAGCTCATTTTCACTCGATTTTGCGTCCGGTATGGACATTGAACTTGAACGCACAAATGACGTAATTTTAGATAATATGGAAGTCAGTCCGACTCCGAGTCACAAACATAAGTCAAAAGCGAAACCCGCGGCATCCCGAAGTCCTCATAGAAATAATAAGAAACGAGACTCGTTATCCCAACAGCTTGTACGAAGTCCTCAAGAGGAGTGGAGAGAGTTGCCCGAAGATGGGGGACACGTTCAAACTTCGGACGACTCGAGTTGCAGTCATCATTATCACCATCACCATTACCATCATCATATGCACAGGGATGGAGCAGACAACAACAGGCATAGAAGAACTCGCGAGAGTCCGAGAAGAAAATCTGGGAGTTATGTGTCCACTCGGCGAAGAAGCAATGAAGTGAGTTAAGAAATATAATTATACAGTTTAATTCTATACATTCGGGGAACATTAAAATGTCACTTATCATTGAAGGATAAGAATGCAGCTCTGACTGGTAGCTTACCTCGAAGGAGATCTCGAGCTATAGATGATAGTCCATCTAGTCGATTAAGTCCCGGACGTCATCAGAGAAGTGTTGGTCACAATGGACACACGACTGTCGTTTTGAAGTCTCCAAGTCCAGAAGCAAGATTGAAAGCACTGTCCGCGGAGTCTTTAAGATCCGTTAGTCCAGGTAGCGATAGTGTCTTCTATAGTGAAGCAACGGATCAATATATTTCCATGCTGGACACGCAACACTGCTATCATTGTGGAAGAGAAGTAAATATTGCGCGTATTTGTAATAACTCTAATTGTATCGCAAGATAAGGAAAATAATACATGAACAAATAGACAATTACCTAATACTTCCTGTTTATAAATAGGTTGCAGAAGATATTGTTCAACCTCCAGCAGGATTTGCAGATTCACCAGAAAGTCATCGTTCGACAACGAAGCATGCTACTCACAGACTTTACAAGAAATTTGACAAAAGATTTCGATCAGAAGATCGTGGCGAACGAAGACACCATCGCGGAAGCATTGGAAGATCGGACGTTAGAGCTAAATCCGAAGAGAGGGGAACCAGACCGAGTAGCAGGGGATTTGAAGATGGTGTTAGAAGAAGATTACAGGCGAGAAGTACTGATGCCAGCATGGAAATTTTAACAGGTTACATTAATTTATAAAAAATTTTCACTACGCAACATATTATAAGATTATACTAGGTGCAGAATGTCCATTAATAATTTTGGTAATTATTAGATAGATCTATCCATGTTATTCTATACATTCAATTTTTATCAAGTATTAATATATTAAAATCGTAATAAAGAATATAAAACTTACAAACTAAATGAATCTTGAGCAGTTAAATTGAGCAATTAAAACAAAGATTTCAAAGTCTAGTTAATTATATTAGCCAATTTCACATCGCTCAAGTCGCGATCTTTTATCTTGAATTCAATAGTACGAATTAATGTTTTAATCGTCCCGTTAAGGTCTGCTCGAAATATTTCCAAAGTGATTCGCGCGTCTTGGAAATGTTGTCACTTGCATATCAAAGAAATAAATTACGTTGAAAATGTGGGAAATATTAAGAACCAGTCAGATAAATCAACGTTTGAAATAGTGAGACGGGGAATTATGCGCTGTACGCTTTTCCGCCGCGAAACTGAAAAATAATGATTAAATTCCTGTCGCTAGGTCGCGAAGACGAAGACACTTATATGGAGCCTTATACGAGCGGGGAATGGATATACATCGGTGATTTGGAGGAAAGTCACGTATGGCGGCGTCCGGATAGCAGAGACAGCGAGGAAGATATTACTGATATTCTCATGAAAGAGCGGCGGGGTTCTCAAGAGTCGACCGAGAGCGAGAAATGTTTCAAGAAGAAGTACCAGGCGGCGACCCATCGAATGATCCACCGTAAGAGCAGCGGCGAAATGTACAAAAGGATCCAGCGGAAGAGCTTCGGTAACGTATCAATCAACCCCCATTCATTACTCGAAATTCCGGGCAATCGATTTCGAATTCACATTACCGCGCTTGACGCGACGGTGACGAGTCGAGGTGTTCATCAATATTCCCGAGCGATCAATTATTAATGAGGTCCCGCGCGCGAGCACGAGCAGTTATAAAAATGTTAATTCCCGGTGCGTAGTGGCCACTTTCTTGATTGAAAAAAAAAAAAAAAAGGAGTACAAATAAAAAAAAGGTGAACACGCCTTTGACATGATTTCACGGGGCGAAGGTTGGCGCTATTTCGAGAGCGAAGGTCGATCGACGGGGAGACCTCATAAATTGCCTCGGAAAAATCATTTCTTTTTATGTCCGTTGGCATAACGTCGCCAATGTTACATAAATGACGGTTTGATCGGGGCGGCGCTCTTGCGTTGCGCCGCGAGCACAAGCACCGTAACGCACGTGTATTGACGTGGCCGCGTCCGGTTTTTCATCGCGTGATGCGAGACGTTTCCTGATAGAAATGCCGCGCGGCGACAGCTCTCTACACAATTCCAGATGCAGAATCCAGTCTCCTCTATTTATATCCAAGGAACGTCGCATTTCGCGCTGAATTGAGGACGTGGAATGCTCTCTTTCGAGTCATATTTTTAAACTTTTCCGCGCGCTATATTGTAATGAACGGAACACATGTTTCGGCGTAAACGTTTTATGGGATTGTACACGGAAGTGATTCCCGACGTTTACTACATTTATTATGCATCACGCGCGGATTCCCTTATCAAATTATTTTTAATACCAAGCATAACTGTGTTATTGACTCAATTAGCTGGTTTTATTTAATCGTACCGCCAACGATATTATATCCAAAAAGTTTTCTTTTTGAATAAGTGAAATTTTGACTGGCTTGCAAGATTCTTTATTGGAATCAATTAGGTTTTGAGTCATTTTATGGGAACTTAGTTGAACAAAATAATTTTTTTCCATGAACATTTTTTTATTATTTTTCTAATATAAAAATAATGAATTAATATAATACATTTTATTATTATTTCGAGTGTATTCATTAATAATTGCCATCATAATTACACATTCATAGCCACAAGTCATTAGTAATATAGATAATTTATTTTCGAATTAGAGTAATTATAGTGCAATATTTTTGGTTTCTTAAAAAAGGTGTAATATAACATAAACGAAAGTGTACATTCAAAGAGAAATATATATGAATTCAGTTTTATAATAAGTTTAACGAGGGATTTTATTAGCAAAACAGCAAACCGACAAAATTCATGCGCTGTACAAGAATTTGCTCTCTCTCTTGATGCAGTGTGTATTTTAATTTTGGAATTAAACTAACATTTCAGTGTTTGGAGCATTTCCAAATGAAAAATTAAAAAATCATGCGTTTAGTTTCTGCCGGGAAAAGTAAATGGATTGTGAAACATAATTTTTCGAAGAGAAAGCTTCGTGAATTATTTTTAACGCATTTACGAAATAAAGAATAAAAAATTCAATTGTTTTAAAATGAAAATTGTTTCGCAAATTACGATGATTAGAAAATTGGAGATGCGAATTAATTTTATTTTCAAATAAAAATACAGGTTTCGCTTTTTGCTGATTAAAAGGAATCTTTATTATTGCTCTCGAGAAATATCACTGAAAATTCATTTGCAGAAAACGATTTCTACTTAAGTGCAATGGCAAACTATTTAAGTGAACTAGAAACCATTTGTTTTAGATAAATCTTTTTAGCCTGGAATTTCAAGTAGAAAAAGCATTTCACTTTTTAGATCAATTGAATAAATTTACATTATAATATAATTTTATGTTATTAATCATCATAAATATATTAATAATTAGAATTGTAACACAATAGAAAAAATTGCATTTGAAAAAATAATTAACTTTTCTTAATTAATGTGAATTGTTAAATTAAATCAGTTCAAATTATTAACTTTTTATTAAACGAATTTCAAAGTTAATTCATATTTCCTGATTTTCAACAAACTATTCACGTTGATTTGTAGTGTAACACGTGCTTTTGAATTGATATATAAACGATGTGTAAAACAAGAATGCTATAAATACTAATATCATTAATTTTCACAGTCTATTTAACGTGAAGTAATTGTATTTATAGTTCAACGTTTTTAATATTTCAAGAATTATGTTTATTTTTTTCAACATTGACGTAGGTTAGTTTCCATAAAACTTAGGATTTGACTTTTAGTATCTCATTTTATCAAAGAAGCGCAAAGAAGAACATAATTAAAATATGAAATGCCATTTTACTAACCCTAAAAATGACTTTATATCATTTTCTTCTCAGCATTAAGTGTACTCTCTACATTATCGATTTACAATGAAAAAAAAATATTAACTTTTTTATACATATTATAAAATAAGAAATCTTTGCAATAAAAATTATATATAAATACGTTTATTAAACTTTAAGAAATACATGGCGACTGCATTTGCACAATAAACTTGTTTATATTCTGTTAAACTTTGATACTGACATAAAGATTATTTGACTCTTTAGTGTAAATCATACTAAACATTATATTGCGCACTTAATCAATTTTGATAATTAACAAAGGTGTTGAAAGTTATTGAAATTTTAAGTTTTTGTACAGCCCTAACTATAATTATTCGTTTATTAATCAATTTTAGCTCATGTAATATAAAATTATGCACAAGTATTCGTTGTTTGCAAAGATGAAAATCTCACATTTCCATGCAACTTCATATATCTCTTCTTTCTTTATTAATAACTTATCTCTCGGTTCTCAAAATTTTGAATTTTATAATTTCGAAAATAATATCTAAGCCAACACAATGATATACAACTATAAACTTCATATGAATGTAAAGTAAAAAAAAATTGATAAATCCAATTGTGTTATATAAATTGCAATATAATCTAAATTGCAACAAAAATGAAAATCGTCTGGCGTGCATAGATTATTGCGGTACGCCGTGGTGAATATTCACAAGCGCAGGGGCAAAACGATCGTGCACGTCTGCTATTCTTCAAGAATCGATGTATTCAAGACGTAGAACAATTTTCATTCTGTATGCTAGAACATGTATGTACTAGGCTTGAGAACAAGAAAAATATATACGAGGGAGTAATATAACTATTTTATGGCTGAAATGCTAAGTCATCATAATCTTTATGCGTGGAGAAATTTGTTACACCTGTAGCTTAGTTTAAATTCTTTTATCTGCAGAATATTTTAACTCCTACAAGACGAAAAAAAAAAAAATAGAAATATGCAATTTCTTTTTTATCACTCCGCGATAAAAGTACAACTTTCAGTCACATGGAAGTTTCGAAAAGTAGTACTTTCTTCGACTTTATTATAAATAAATCGAGTGCGACGTGTCAAAAAAAAAACGATGATAGGCATTCGAATGATATTCACACTCGTTGACAGTTCCCTAATTTGCCTTAATAATTCAATTTTCCTTCAATTAAACATTAATTTTAACTCCATAATCAGAACATTTTCTTATTAAATGTCTCTCAATACCTCTTATCAATATGTTTCAATAAACTCATATTTATTGTTTTGAATATCTCGATAACACAATTTTATACTTTCATATTGTTTTACCTCACTGAGTATCCAAATTATATTACATATATCTTTAATATAAATTAAAAATAAGTATAAAACATATACAAATTATATGTGAAATGCACGTGAATCTTATCTCACGTTTTACTGCCGCAATAACAATAAAATTCTTCAAATATCGCGGCAGTAAACTATTCGTCTTTGCCCGTTCAACCCATCGATGGTGAATCGTTCGATTTTGTTTCTCGTAATATTATACAAATAAATTTCAATCTAAAAGTGACCGTTCGCGAACAATTGGGTCATTATTTATAATCAACTAAAGTCGCATTGACGAGTGATTGATAAAAAGAAAAAAAGCTCCCCCCCTGTCCGTATCGCGTCGAGCGGTGCAAAGGGACTATAGGGTGGCGCAGTTCTTCCCGTTTCTTTAAATAAAGACTCGCGTAATATACTCGTCGCCTAAATATACTCGGACCGGCGTCGCGAGGCGAGCGTGCAAGCGTGATGCGGTATTCGTTGTGGTCCAAAAACGGAGGGGGTCGTAGGGGGGGAGGGCAGGGCGGGATGGGGCCGAAGAGCCGGGGGGGAAAAAGTCGCCGTCGAGGAGCTTTCGGGCGAGCTTTCGGACGGGCAGTCAGTGGGTCAGGGCGCCGAGTCATCCGCATTCCGCGATACCGCTCGACAAGAGTCCGGCGCGGCTTCACGCTCGTCTCGTTACGTCAAACAATCGACGTTCGTTGGCACTGAAAGTGACGTCCCGAGGGATGGTGTGCGACTCGGCCAGTTCCGAGTACTCCTCGGAACTGGAGCACGACGTGTCTCTCAAAAAGGCACTCGAGGAACTCATCAAATGTATGCTCAGGGTCTGGTGCAAGGAAGGCCAGGCCCTTACCAAACTCGGCATACCCACTTCTGGTAAATATGGCAATCCTTGTGTACCGCCGCGCGGTGGCTTCGTAAACAAGGGGTTATTTCAATGTTTTTTTTCTTTCTTCTTCTTTTTTTTTTTTTTTTTTTTTTTTTGATGCCGGCACGCGCTCCCTTTTCTTTTCCTTTCATTCATTCCCGAACGGACCAAGGGTTACTGTTCAAAATTACTACACTCGACGCAACTCTGACGTAAGACGCTCTTGTTTTCGGAAGGCTGGTTCTAGAACAATTGGTTGACATTCTGAGAAGGTGCATTTGAATTCGGGCAAATTCAAAAGATTCTTGGGTCGTTTAAATTTTATGTTTGAAAATATGATGGATGGATGTAATTAATTATTGTAGGGATGAGGGTAATTAGGGTAGGAGACAATTGTTTTATTTCAATAAATACTGTATGAAAAGTACCATTTGTTGCTTTTGGGTAAGAAGCTAGAAAACTGTTTTATAACAAGTTTTCAAACGTCAAAGATTAGCGACACCTAATGGACAAAACATGAAGTAAAAAGTTTGTCAAAAATCGGAATTCAGTTTACTAAAATTTTAAATCCCTAGTTTCTAATTTTTAATATTAGAAATTAGGGCCTTTACTTCAAATAGAGTGAATATTTGCACATATTTATTAAATATAATATGAATGATGTATGACGGGGCTTTTAAAAATTGAAGAAAAATTTTGCAAATATTTTACACATCTTTCATATGTAACTACATTTAAGAATATTTACTGTTCTGAATACAAATTACCGATTGGGCGACACAAACGACTTGTTTGTCATACATAAAGTGAAATTAGCTCCTTGGCTTGTCAGTGTATAAATTAAAAAAAAAAAAAAGAAGAATAAAAAAATAGTTGCATACAGCTGAGTGGCAGGTAATTTAAAATAATGATGCTCATTACAAAGTGAGATATGTGTGAACATTTCTGCTAGGCTGACCTAATTTTTGACAGACAACCTAAATCTTAATAATGCTTGCAGGCTTTGATTGTTTATCAATTGTTATTAATTTTTCTTTATGATGGTTATAATTTGAAATGCGGGTGTCCCAATTAATTCTCTTTGTGGCAGTGAAAATGTGCGAATAAATAGAATAAAATTATAGAAATACTAAATGCATTCATATGAAAGTAATAATATAAAATATAATATCATGTAATATAGCATAACATAAAAATATAAAATAATATTGTAATATTTTACTGAATACTATTTAGAAAAGCTAAACTTTCATTGTAATAAATTATTTAATGTATGCCGGAGTCTAGTTTTAGAAACCAAAGCCTGTGTTATTTAGATTAGGTTTCTGCTGTTTGTATGGAGTAGCAGATTAATATAAATGAATCACTAATATAAAATTAAACGTTTCTTGATATGTTGAATGAATTTAAATAATTATAAACATTTGTTGGTACAATTATAATCTTTCGTGTATGAAAACAATCTCAATTCACTTTTATAATTTAATATATGATATGGTAAATTTTTAGTAAATTATAATAATGAAGAATTTTAAATTAACGTCTTTACTAAAAAGTAAAAATATTATATAATATTATAATATTTTTGGTTCTTAGAAAATATTTAAAATAAAATGAAAGATCAAAGGACTGAGAGTAGTCTTTTATTGAACAATTGGTCGATATTTTTAGTTCTTATATCCATTCTTATAAAGCATTCCATTTTTTGTTTATTTGCGCTAGAAAAACATACATTGACGTGTCCGAACGTACATATTCATGGACACTCACATGTGTATTACTTTTAACTTTAAAGTGAAGTCTATTGAGGCAATATATTATCTTCCTTTAAAATAATAAAATAAACTATTAAAACATACGTTATTTCCGGCAAAACTCAATCAATAAGAAATAATAAGTTTTTATAAGCATTTTTAAATAACATTTATATGATTTTAAATAAGTACAATAATAGAGTTTACGAAATAAACATGTAAAAGTTGTTGACGTTAAAGGGCTAAATAATAGTTCATTTATTATGATCCAGAGTATTGTAATATAACGTGAACAAATGAATACGAATATGCACTCAAATGGAAATTACTGATGTTTTATAAATGGTGCATTAATAGTACGGTAGACTTGATCAAATACTGGAATAATGGTAATTTCAGAGTTTAGTCTAGTTATTAATTAAAATTGGCTTTCAATTGGTCTAGTGTGGGCTCAAAGTAGGTATGCAATATAACTGTTTGTTATCCATTACACAGATTATTATGGTAGTTGTTAAATAAACTGGAAAATAAAGTAAATAGATTGGTACATTATCTATATCATTGTTAATATTATTGGGTCTTTATTGGTCCTATACTGGTTGCAATATACATAGACACAAGTTTATGAAAAATCAAAAATTATACCATTTTAATTTATTACTAAATATTGAACTATTAAATGGAATTATACAAATCAGAATTATGATAACTAAGTTGGTGAGGCTATGACATTTCTCATTAATACAATTAGTTTTCGACTTCAGCTTGAAAATGGATGACTTCAGTGATAGTTTCTTGTTTGACACTCGCTACTTGACCTACAGGGATCAAGTTAAGTTTCCAATAAAACAGACATTTCGGTAAATAATAAATAATATTTAATTGGTACAATATACTTAACACCTTTTGTATTAAAAATACATTTATTAATGCAGAAATATCATTTATATAATCAGACTTGTGGACATTGTATTTGTGAATATTTGTGTAGCAGCAGCATTGGAACTTGTTTTGGACAATATACAGTTTCATTGTTTACTTACGATATATTCGAAATTGACCAATTATAAACTAATTTCTAATCTACTTCGGTTGACAAATTATATTCCAATCAAAGTTATCAGTATTGACTAATTCAGTTCCAACACTCACTCAATGTTGAATTATTTTGTCAATTTCATAAGCAATAACAACACGCGTATTTAATTTGAATATATTATATTATTTTATTCTCTGTGTAGAAAATGTTTACTTGAAAATTATATTATAATAAAATATTAATATAAAATGAAGAATGTATAATTGATTAAGAATATATTTTTACTGATTTAATGATATCTCGCAAAAAATAAATTATACAGCCTTTGTTTTATCAGTAAACCAATATATAATATAGAAAACGATTAAATAGAAGGCTTTGTTTTCGAAAACTATACCCATGGTACCATATGCACAAAAGCTGACTGCTACGTAATTGTGATTAATTCTCACCTCAAAATTTGTTCATCAATAGGTCCATCGATACATTCGTTTATTCAATCTTCATTTTAGCTTACTTGTAGATTTTGCCGTAAATATTTGACGAAACCATAATTAAATTTGGCGACAGCGTATTAATGGAACATAATGAGAGAATTCAATGAGGAAAATATCACTGACAATGCTAACGTTTCCATACGCGTTTGCTCCAGAAACATGTCAGTTTTTCAGTAACAATTACTGTTTGTAAAAGCAAATGCGCCAGTTTCAAATGTTTGTATTTGTGGCAGAAAGTTTTCCTTTTTAAAACAGTAATTTTAATTGAAAAGCAAACATGTATCTGAAGCGAAATTAACTACAGTAATATTATCTATGCTATATTCCTCATAATTTAAACTAAAAACCAGATAAAAAGTATAATATATCCATTTTAAAGTTCACGTAAAATGTTCTGAATTTTATTAAAAAAACTTAGCAAGTATAAAATCATTTTAGAATTATTAAAAGCGTAATCGATTATGTTATATTTTCTGATAAAAATTCAGTACGAAAAACATTTTTTTAATTTAAAAATATTAATATTATTTTCGGTCGGTTGATAAATATTACATGTTTTTCGCATTTTTTTTTGTCTCGTGGAACTTTTGTTTGCTTCGCATTGAGCGAAAATCCCTTGAGAACACGCAGAATATAAAGTAAACACCGTCAATTGTGTACGGTCGAAAAGCAGAGAGGAGGCTATTAGAGCGGACGTCATTCATGATGAAATGAATTACGCTCCGACTTACGCCAATTGACAAAAGAAGATCCTCTGATCCTCAGACACCGCCATCCCAAGAATTTGTACATTTCTGGCGCCAAAAATGTTTCCCAGGGCGGGGAAGGGGGCAACTTTTATAAAAGTCTCTGCGGGACGCTGCATAGTTGCTTGTCCGGGGATTACCGTTAAAATACATTAATGTTAGATCCGAAACGCGAGTGCATTCTTAATATTAGGATTCGAACGCGAGTACGTTAAAGTTTCTTTATTAAGTTATTGTACGTGAAATTTCTATTCAAAACTTGTATTTTCCGAGACCTAAACGTTGAATAACAGTTTAGTAAAATATTATTAATTTATATAGACTCATGCAAATCATTCCTTCATAAATTCTGACAATTAATTGGCCCCTTTAATTGTTTATAACATTTTTTTAAATAGTAAGTTTTGATTTCAGAAAAATCAAATCAAAGCAAGTTTCTCATGCTTGAGCAAGTCCAACACTTTAAAAAAATGTGTGAGTTGAACATAAAAACATAAAAAAAAATGCATTTCGAATCACAACATATTACACAATATATGGAAACACATTCACGTGGAAAACTATTTTACAGAGCCCCTATTGATTTCTATCGAATTGTACCAAAATACAAAGATAACTTTAAAACATCATAACCTTCCCATTTTTTATCGCAAAAGCAAATTCTTCAACGCATTTGAAAGGAAATTGAATCAGTTTTTACGACTATTATTTTACATTATTCGATTTGTGCGGATTTAAAATTCATACGCGCAATCAAAATTCTCTCATTTTAAACAAATCTTTATTTATGAACAATAAGTCATGTAGATTTAACATGTTTTTATAATTCTAATATTAAATAATTTCATGAACTCAATACAAATATCAATACCCTTTTATCTAACAATTACTATACAAAATAGTTTAATGAAAGTAACTATACTTTATTGTTTAAAGATGATATGGTCAAAAATATTTCATTGAAATTCTGTTGTTTCAAAATGTCACGCAACGTAATAAAGTGGCCATTAAAATACCTTCAGCTTCTATTAAATACCTCTTCAACGAGATTGAAATATTTAACATACTCATACCACTTGTATAGTATTAATATGCAATTGCCAAAATAATTGTTTGTCTTGCAATAAAAATGTAACTATTACTACTACATAGTTTATTAACTTTTAAATTTCTGTTAAACATTTGCTGTGCAAGTGGATTCAAAAATGAATATGCAATGTTTAACGAATTTTGAGATGCACCTGAAACAATGCAACCTGTCATCATTGTCTGTAATATTTTAGAGATTTCAAAGGGGAAAATACACTTATTAATACGTACACTGAGCAAGATTTTATCTTTCTTTGTAATTTGAGAACACGATAGACAATGTTACAACGTTACAAAGTACAATAAAAAATTGTATAAAGTATTCATATAATTATAGTATAGGAATTAAAAAAATTAAATTGGATGCCAATTTGTATTAAATTTATGGAGTGAACTAGTAAAATTCATACTTTTTTTTTTCATGTGGAATTGCCAAATGATGGCTGAAAAAATTAAACTGAGCTCATTAGACGTCGCGCCTTGGCAAAGCAATCTATTATGAAAAATTCAGACGAGCTTTAATCTTAATTATTTATATTGTATTTATTACATTTAAATGCGGACGCATATGACCCCGGAAGCGTTCAATCAAATTACGGAGATTTATCGCCGAAGTCTGCAAATTGCAGTTTGCACCAAATGCTTTACCGATCGATGCTCTTCAATTACTTCGCTTTATAACTATGATTTGTTAGCTCTGTTAACGACGTGGAAATGAGCGTATGATGTTTAGTGAACTCGAATCATTAGTGTATTAATGAAAATTACATTATTTCCTAAATATGTCACCATTTTTCAATTCCACGAAATCTCGATAGCCAATAGCAATACCAAACGTCGTCATTTCGAATTTTCGGTCATTTTTTTTACAAAGCATAAAATATTGTATGCTTTATGATATTATATAATTATAATTTAATATATATATATATATAATTATTATATATTATACACTTATAAAGTATATAAATGAAATATATAGAAATAATTACCAAACTTTTTTCTTTAAGAAATATAATTTTTCCAATTATTAAATTTATTGTTTAACAAATCAATTGAACCTTGTTGAAAATGTAATGAGAGGAAAAGTAATTTCTAATTGAAACTAATAATCTCTATACTATTAGATAAATTTTGCTTTCAAATAATTATTAGTTTCTGTCCATATTTGGCGCACATCATTATTAACGATAAGCATTAATTTCAGTTTACTTTATAGGCGCAATGATTAATTCATTACACTGATATTATTTGTAAAATTGAAATAATATTATATTCAAATTTAAATAACTACGACTGAATCAATTATGGAGTAGAAATAATTATTTTATTTAATTAAACATGCACGTCACTTTATAAATAACATAAATTTTTAGCAAACTAATTAAAAATTTATACGTTGACTCGTTTAGCTACCAGCGCAGATTTTTTTCCCCGCGCAGGTGTTACAAGCTTTAAATACATTATAATGAAATTCGCTTGGTAATAAATTGGCGCTCATTTACGAAAATGAAGCTAATAAACAAGTAGACTTTATTCGTGAGTTACAGGGAAAGTTTACAGAATCGCGAGTTATATGCTTTATATATAACTTCGTACATGTTGCCGCTATGTACGCCGCTGACACTGTTTCCCTGTATTTTATCTTCATCGTCGCAAGTCAGAGAAAACAAGTTGACAAACAACTAGAAGCGTTAAATGAAATCGGAAACGGGCCAGAAAATGCTGGCATTTGACTGTAAAGCACGTGGTTTTTTGTGGCAATGAGAAATCACCTTTCCTTTTAGTGCAATAGTGGCCTTGTAAGCGTATGTCTGTCCTTCGATGTCTTAATTACACGTCAGAATGCATAATCATGTTTAGTCTCATCAAGCTGCTCGCAATTTGTCCAACTTAAACTTTTTCGTTAATATCCCGTTGCAACCACAGACAGGTAGAAGAATTTGCGTGCATTCTTCATAATAAATTAACATTTCATAACTGACACTCGAATACAAAAATTTATTAGAATTGGTTCATGCTTCAGAAATCTCTTTCTTAAATATTCCAATTTTACTATAGCTTATTTTTTTGTTTTATTTACTGATTTTGTATGAGTGAAAAATGTAGATTACAATGTATATAATAATTCCCATGCAGTCGACCTATCAATGCAGAAGTAGCTGGAAAGATGCGAGACCAATTCTTAACGCAAACAGTGTAGCTCGTTTTTGTTTGAACGAATGGTTCATATTAATCCGCGGCGATAACAATAATCAATGGTTACGTCAAACTGTGGTGGCGTGAAGATAAAGAAGCGATTCGCATCGTAAGACTTCAAACGCGACGCCGGCACGTTACACGGCCTTTACTCATCAGCACAGTACGTGGTATCGCCACTCTGTCGCCTTATTTTAGCGCCACGCTACCTCGTCCAAGACACATTCGCACCGCACGATGTCAGAAAGATAAAACAGCGGGATGTCGTTTACGCTGGAAAGGGCCACTTTAAGTCACGAACAATGCCGATTACTTTCTTCGACAAAAGCTAACTGTCTCTCACACGTAACTTTCGGCCATTAAACAGCGCTCCTCACGCTGCCGATTATTTATTCAATAATCATTCATTCGTTCGCCAAATTCGTTACGAACAATTATCTTTAATATCTATTATGACAAAGTTCGTGAATACGGCAACCTGTTTTTATTTCTCTCGAAATTTTCGGATTATAAACGTTGAGAGAAGTGGAATTGTATTCTGGTTTATTTAACCAGAGTGTTAGTTTCGTAAAGTTTTGTTAGTTTCTGGTTTATTTAATCAGAGTGTTAGTTACTTTAACAAGTAGCTGACACAAATTTTATATACTTTTTCACACCTGTTATCACACTATTACTAGTAATTTATAGTAGCAATTCTTATATAGGTAATAGTTGGATAAAAAACTATTTGATTGTTTATTTTTCATACGCTCTTTAATTATACCTATTATTACAATCCATATCTACTTTTAATATTAATATTATTGTTAATGAAAATATTATAGAAATTTACGTCATATAAAATTATATAATCTAATTGGAACAAATATTTTTTTGTGTAAAGCATAATGTAAAACGTTTTATCCCCAATGATCATAAGTTGCGAAATCCAAAATTTTATTTCACTGACCCGAAGCTATATAAATTTATATATGCGAGTTATAAAAGATTGTTTTTCCACCGCGAATTGCGCTGAGAGAAATTGATATGAAAACTTTACTGTTTTTATCAGGAATTCAGGTATACAGCACCTAAAACTGATATTTTACTGTTGGCAGAGGGTAAAATTTTTTTATTGTTTTGACAAAAAAAAAAAAAAAAAATAAAAGTAAAACTTGTGCCACTTTTACCCATTGTAGTTCTAAACATTCGCATTCTTACTTTACCTAATAGAGAATACAATATTCGTTGTTTGTTTTGGACTGTTGACCACTGTTGAAAACAGCTGTGTTGTTTTATAACTTTTGTTTTCAGCTAGTAGACTTAATGGGCATGCGCTAAAATGTTTACTAAAGAAATACATAAAATTAAAGCTCCAAAACACAGATATTTAATTGTAACTTTATAAATATTATGAAAATAATAAGTATTATTCCAGATTTATACATACATATATACTCCTATTTAAAAGGCAGTAAATTATTTCCTTTAAACAGATAATTTATAAGTCTCATTTCTCTCAGTGTATTAAAAGTTAATTGAATTTAAATTAAATTTTGACTGTAAAACGGGGAAAATCGATTTTGACGTTTTAACAACTTTATTAAATGGTTCAATTTCTGTTTGAATTTGGAGTACGAAATGGAAAATGCGTTTAACATCAAATTGTTTACCACGAGTACTTTTCCGGAAGTATGCTCCGCGCATATTTTTCAACTTGAAAGTTTCGCGTTTCAAAGCTTGCATTATTCCATGTGACTATAAATTTTATGTCTAGTCTCTTTGTTTATGTACAAGCTGCGAGAAGTTTTATATTGAGAAAAATACGATGAAATACTGCACTGAAAAGTTCATAGCAAACTGATTCCGAGCGATGATTTTGTTTTGTTTTTTCGTTTTGTTGTTCTTTTTTTTGTTGTCGAAGAAAAATTCTTCAGTTAAATTCAATGAACGTTTAGACGGAATTTTTTATTTGGAGCAAAATATTGTAATTAATAGATCAGAATTCAATGAGTTCGAATAGCATCAATGATAGTGACTTGACACCCACTTGAATGTCTTAATTCAAGATGAGAGTCACAAAGTAAATAACGGCACCTGGCCTGACTGCTATTATATTCGAGCGTCATTTGGTCTCTCGTTTGCAAATTGTGCAAAAGGAGGACAGAGTTCGTGCAGTGGTAACGGCTGTCTGGCCCGGTAAGCTATGAGAATAAACGCCTACTGATCGGTACTGTATAATGTCAATTTTCGACACGTGTAAGCCGACTGTTAATTAACGTTTATGTTGCCCCAAATAACTAATTAAATTTCAGTTTATTTATTATTAAAAGTTGTACTTCGTTTGTGATACAAATATAATTCGTAAATAATGTCTTTCATTTTTTTATTAAAATTTTTTTTAAATAAATCAAGTAGAATGTGCAATAACATTATTAAGGGTTTTTAGTTAAATGTTATTGAAAAATATGATCCACGTTTACATTTGAAATATACGCAAAGAGAAGTTTTAATTTTAAATATTTTATCATTCAGTAGTAATTTTAGTTACTCATAAATGAAAAGGATTTTAATATAAAATTACGTTTCTTTTCTTTGAAAAAAGGAAACAATATTTGTCTCTGTAAGGGGTACTTAATTACTCGATACTAATTTCTGTGATTTAACAGAGAAATTTTTAAGAAAAATAATTTTTTTTTTCCAAAAAATAATGGGAAAATTTATAAGGTTCGTTTGACGTGAACCATAATCATTTTTCCAGAAAAAAACTTTCATCAGAGTACCAGTTTAATAGTGATAATTTACTGGATAGTATAGTCAGTTAAATATTTGATAATTAATTAAGAATTTTTACACTGAGAGAAAAATGTTGAAAATATTGTAATTTTCCGTTGTAATTTGAGGACATGATGGACAAGGTTGGGAAAAGTACAATCAAAAATTGTACAATGTATTCAAACATTTGTAGAAATAAAGT
>JABFPN010002243.1:0-23359 GCA_022817305.1 Leptoteleia sp. ZL-2020
CATCCCACAGTCGATCCATTGCGGCAACATGTGTGGCTTATTGTGGCCAAGACTGTGGGCTCCCGCATGCCACAGTCTTAGCCACAGTGCTGCCATAGACTCTGCCACAATGTTTTTTCCACGCGGGTGTGTTTACTGCCAGTGTTGTTATAAAGTATAATAACTTTTGTTCCAAGTTTTTACCGCGTGGAAATAATACTTTGAAGTTAAAATCAATTTCTGCTGAATTTATATTACATTCTCCTCGTATTTTTATAAATAAATATATTGTCAATAATTTATATTTTTATCTAATAATATAAAAAAAAAATTATTTATTCTTGACAGTATACCCATGAAGATGGAATTGAATGTAAATATTTATCGTAAAGTTTCATCCAAGTTGAATCATATAGTTGAGAATTGTTTACTTCGTCTCTTTGTAAATAGTTTCCGTTTCCGGCTGATATATCAAGGTCCGATACTTGAACAGTAGTTTTCTATTGACACTGTCCAGATCAAGATAATCAAGGCTTGTTCGAGTTGGCATGTACGTGCAACCCTTGGCACTTGGGGTCTTCTGAAGGGTTCCTTGTATCTTGGAACTATTAGTACAAACAATTCCGGAATCACCCGGGAATATATCCTTTAACGCCCATATCCAACTGTCGTTTTTCTTCAATTTTATCCAAAAGACAATCTTCTTCTTTTCACTTAAGAATGACCTTTACGTTGACGCGTCCCATTTCGATATATCAAATTATTCAGTTCGAATAAAAAACATTTACTACAATTAAATTATCCCGAGAGCAAAGTGTGAACACTCCGAAGGTAAATAAATTTAGTTACTTGATCCCACGGTAATGGTTAAACGAAGTTTCGATTCGGCGTATTCGCAAAGATGTATCAAAGAAATGAATTTAATAAATGCTTTTCGTGCTGTACATGTCGACTAGTGTTTTCGTATGAATTCGTGAAAAAATGATGAAACAGAGTGTTTTGACGTCATAACCGCCGGTGTCATCGGCAAAGTGCTTCTACGATGTAATTTATATATTTTCCTTCGCCCGATATTTGTCATCAAAGAGTGGCCATTAGTAGGAGAGCACAGCGAAAGCAAGGGGGCTCCGGTAAACACAGCAGGAGGCATTAGACCATGGCTCCCATTAGCGCGACTCGGCTTTTCTCCCGAACAGAAATTAATGATAGATCTTTCAGGCTGTGCGAAGCTCTGCAAGTAATGCCGTTCATTTGGCAATTCCTGCAACTACTCAACTTTGCGCAAAAACCCGTGATCGTAAAAAGGCACAAAAACGGCGTTTAAATTTTCACGCCGTCTCAAAAACTAGATCATAGTACCCTCCTTATTATAAATACCGGTGCCACACAATATATATATTTAATAAGTCCGAAGTTACTGAAACGGAAATTTTGTATCAACGAATCGAGAAAGTATAATCTTTGTGTTTCGAAATTATGAATTCTTAAATTAATTTATTAAATACGGAATTAATTTTGTAGTTTTATTGTTTATTTCAATCGGTATCAGGTCATCACAAAAATTTTACAGATAGGTAACATAATTTTTTTGCTTCATGTAAAGTCTGGAAAAATGCATAAATACATCGGGAATGCTTTTTATTATTAAAATAATATTAAATGTAATATGAATTAAACGACATATATCAAATAATGTTACAGACAGTGATTTATAGAATTCACTCGTAAATAACAAACCATTCGATCAAATTTTTAATTTTATAAATATTATTCATATTAAATGTAACATGTAAAATACGTAATTGTGAAATGTGCCGGTTGCAAGCGGGGAAAAAACATATATATTTGTTTAATTCTTTCAACATCCATTAACTGAATTTGTTTTAATAACTAAATAGCTTTTTATTTTTAATTAGTATTAAAAATTAAATGTTATTTGTGATTATTTTAATGAATTCGTAGGAATTATTTCATTGTAAATTATTTTATAATCGTAAAATTATAATAATTTTCGAGTCATTGTAATTAAATTTCTTATACGAAAGGCGAGTTATATTAATATTTCATGTCTACAACACCATTGGCATTTACATCATTAATTGTGCTAAAAATATCTGACATAATTTGTATATTAATTTGTTCGTAGAAGAGTAGTCTAAAAACGTACGTATATACATTATAAAGAAGAGTGACGAATTTTTATTCCGTTTGCGGAGAAGTTGCATTTGTAGTTGGGCACCACGTGAACGGCACGTGACTAAGAGGATGCAGCAATTACGTCTCGTCTTCATTCTCTCTCTCGTACCGCCCTCGAGTTTTGCTATCCCCTTTGCTTTCATAATACTGCAATTAGCTCAGCATCTCAGCGATATCAAAAATGGCTTTTCCTCGAATTCGAAAACCGCCGGCTACTGTTAAAGGCCGGCGCAATAAATTCTTATTGCCGTCCAGCGTCACCGGCGATTCCCCGAAAGCTTCCTACGATTGATCCGGCTTGATGATCCTGAATTGTAAAACCGTACCGAACATAATTGTCCGGTTCAGCGAACGTAATTTGTTTTAGAGTAATAACAAGAAAGTATGTTAATCACGAGCGAAGTTCAAATTAGATTTCCGCAATTCTCGGCGCAAAAATGCCAAATTACTTTTGGCACGAATAAACTATTTTCATCTAAAGAACAAACCGAAGTTTATAAATCTTATTCAAATGTAATAAAAACGTGAAAATGATGCTAGAAATGAACTTCAACCTGGACCTCACGCACTCGGTGTTTCGCGCGCGCATAAACACGCACATACACACGCATACATACAGATACACATTCGCGGTGCACACGTCAGCGACCTAAGCTAGTATCCTGCGCGAATAACAGCCACCCCCTCTATATAAGCTGCGCTCACGTCGACTATAATTATCCCTAGGTAATCACGACCCATACCATCACCTTATACCATTGGATGCTCACCGCAGTCCAGCCACTGTATTCCGCAAAATTAGTATTTCCATTCCAAAGGGAAAAAGACGCAGCGATAAAATAAGAATAAGAAAAAAGAATTCGGAGATGATCCAGCCGCAATTCTTAGTTGCGCGTTACTTTCTCGCCCCGCTCGCCCCGGTGCCCCCCGATGATGCATGTACCCTTCATTACCGGGACCTTCTCGACTTATCGTCAATGTGTTTATTTTTGTAATTTAACCGAAGACCAACAATTAGATTTCCGGACGTCGCGTCTCGCAAATTTGGCTACTGTATAAGTACAGGGTAAGCCCGGCACCGAAGTACCAATGTTGGAGGGGGGTCCTTATTAGTCGCGCGTATATGCGAGAAACACCTCCGAATGATGCTCAGGTGCGGGACCACCTACACCTGCCGAGATATTATATACCCCCTTATCTTTTTACTTCGATGAGATTGCAGGTGTAGATAGCCTAAACCAACCGAAACGATTTGTATTCTGCGTCAAAAGGAAAAGAATACTGTTTGCGGATACGAGTGATTAGATTTAGGGGAAATTATATTGCCCTGTCCGCCGACGATTTATTCGGGACGCAACGCTGCCCGGCGATATCAATTTAAACCGATTTTGAATATTAATTAGAACCTAATCTCAATGGCCAGCCGGTCGCTCCGAAGTCGCCACCGAAATCCCTTAAATCTATTTATACCCACATCAACGTACCAGCGATGTATTCAAATTGCAGCTTCAAATTGAATAAGCAGATTGACTTGGCGATGTTGAAATCGAAAAGAGAGCTTCCACAATGCCCGTGGTCGTTTGTCAAGTATAAGAAGGACGCCGTCACCTCCGTATCTGTCTTTGCGCGAAGAAGACGTTACAAGGCGCAAACAAGCGTGTCGCGTCGCGCGCTAAAAGAGACGAAACGTCTTTGGTCGAAGTCAAAGGACACGAGGGGTTGAAAGGACTACGGCTGTCCAGTGCGAACATGAGGTCGTCAACTCGCGCTTTTCGAATGTAAAGACAGCGTCTTTGTCTCTTCGGTGCGAGAGGATCGAGGCCAAAAAGAGCGACCAAAGATCACGGGGCAACGCGGTTTAAGGTGGAGGCACTAAATCAAGGTCCCGCATGCTTTGGATGGCGTCTAACAAATGAGCCAATGACAACCAGCTCCGGCACCGGCTATATGCCCGAGAACAAAACGATAATATATTCTGCGTGCATGCATACACATAAAGCGAGAAGGGGGAAGTAACGGAGGGAGACGGAGCGAGAGAGCAAGAAGAAACCGAACGAATCGGTGCGTGGTTGGTACAATCGGACCCGGGCTGAGAGAGAGAGAGGGAGGGAGAGAGAGAGGGAGAGGGAGAGAGAGAAAGAGGGACGGCGAGGAGGACGGAAATAATGCAGGAGTCGCCGGCGAGAAGAGGAGGAGAAGAGCGAAGATTTTTCGAAAGAGAGCGCGCGCGCAACCGCCGTGAAAGGGAAGCTTAGAGAGGGGCCCGCGAGGGAGGAGGGCCTTTTGCTCGTCGCCGAGAACTAATACCCCGGCGTACGCTAATGACGGCCAATAATTTAAAAAATGAATTTCTATAAATCATCGGCAATCTTTAATTTCTCGGAATGTCGGATCGGCTCGTTCGCCAGTCCATCACAGAGTTCACAGTCAGCCTTTAGGATCAGAGAGCGCGCTGCGGTCATTTGTGCCATGCTAGATTAATTGGATTAATTAAGCATTACCCAGGACCCCACGGCTACGTCGGTGCATTAGTCGGCTCTGAGACGATGCCGCGGGAATATAACCCATATTTCAACGACTTTCGAAGTTCTTGCGTAAAATTCGTAGAACAATCGCCGAACTATTTCGTCCAATGCGAATCTAAAATATGGAGTGTAAAATTGAAACAGAAAGGGTTTTGGGTGAAACTTTTATATCGAGAACCCGCGCCACGATTGATGGCCATTTATTTTAATGCCGGATCAATTATTTGATGGCACAAAAATAAACTCGTGAAATATTTGAGCCATTTTTTTTTGCCTTTTGATGTTGCACGGATGAAAGACATTACTGTCGAAAATTTGACGTGGTCCTTATTCTTATTGCGTGAGCGTTCGCCTATAATTATTTCCACATCTATCAACTGACGAGTCTGTCGACTGGAGCTCAAGATTGAATATCGGAGTTGGCCAAGACGCGAAGTGAGACCTATTCTTCGGAGACTAATTTGTTAGAAATATTTCGCTTAAAAACGACAAGTTTGTCGGTAAAATAACATTGCAATATTGTTCTAAATTTGTCAGATTATTACAGTATAATTTAGGTGTAATAAATATTTATCGTGGGTTTTAATTAACTACGATTCTGTGATAAAGTGATTACTATTCGCTTGACCGTTTTGGTGTTCTATTAATGCCAAAAGTCTATTAATTAATAAGTTAAATATGAAGTTTAATATCAATAATGAACATTTCCAAAGAAATATGATGTATCATCCAACGAGTTAGCAGATCTGTAGGAATTTTCATAGTATATCTATCTAGAGCGCTTGGCTGCAGAGTATTTCTGAAGCTTGGCGAGGAGCCACCATTATGCACATGATAATTAGAATGCGTTGGCGCGTGTCTCAATATATCCACGCGTGCATGTACACAGAGACGCGTGGAACACTAGATGGTATGGGTGAACCGGTCCTCGTCTCAAGTTGTTACATTCTTATAGGTGGGTGGCAGTCGGTACAACTTTGCTATCGTCTGCTCTATGAACTGGTACAGCTACCGAACCTCACTTTATATTGGTGCGAATGTTTGACTCGTGGCTGAATAAATTAGTCGTCTCATCAGTGGAACAACCTTTTATATTTCACGCATTGCGTCTATGGTCAATAACATTATGCACTTATAATATAATTTTTAAGACATTATTTTAACAGTAGAGATAACCTGTTTCGAAAATGAAACATTTTTTAAATAAAGATACAAAAGTAAAACGTCAGTTATTGAATCTTAAATTGGCAATGTTCCCGTTAATAATCATATTTGTAAAAATAATCATTAATGTTTCGAAAATGCATTATATAATAATAGCTACGCATATCTTTCTAACATTACAAATCTTTCCTTGTATTGGAATAATTGCAGGAAAATTAACTTTTAAAAGCTGTTGTACTATTTGATAATTTAAGTTCGATTTAGAAATGTAAAATTAAGTTTTAGAAGATAGATTTGTAATATTTACTGCAACGCATAAAAGCGATGAAATGTATTCTAAATTTATTGCATTTTAACAAATTTTTGTTTTTCTAAAATTAGTTTCCGTTATTCAAAAATAAATACAAATATTATTCGTAGCAGGAATTTTGACAAGTGAAACATTGGCAGACACTGCAAATTAAATTAAAAATTTATAACATTTTCGAACGATGCAAAAATTATGGGTTTTCAAAATAAAAGAAATTAATCAAACTTTGTTTTTTATTTTTAAACGAATAATGATTTATCAAAAAAAAATCAACAAGAAACATTGTTATTGTTTTCACTGCGTTAATTCGACATTTCACGTGTTATAAAACAACGATTGTTTACGTGCTTGATTTGAAAAACAATTCATTCCTCAGTTGCATGCAACAATTCTATGCTTGTTCGGATCGAACGTGCATAATATTCAAGGGGTCGTCGGGTTTTCGAAAACAAAGTCCAATACCAATATCTTTCTTGTATATTTCCTTTATTTATTCCTTCGGACTCATTCTTCTCACCTCTATCGCTTTCTTGCAACCTTACGAAAGCTGGAGAGGCAAGTTTAATACCTTCTTAAATATTCCTTCCATTCTACTCATTCCGAGTCGTCGCGATTCTTTTCGGCCTGGGTATTAGGGAAGGGGGAGAGTTTTACTTCCAAAGGTAGGAACAAATAATACGATTACGTTCCGTTTCCGTTTATTAAGGAAACAAGATATCGCAGCCGTGTATTCGCTGTTACGTTGGCTGGTGTACCTTAGATCCACGAACTACCGTCGAAATACCTATACAAGAAGGCATCGGATACGAAACACGATATTTAAATTTGTCGCGAGTATAATGCGACTGCCGGTAATGACACCATGAAGGGTATAAGCCTCCTCGTCCGGGTAATCAGACCGCACTTTATCGTTCATCCTCTCGATATGTTCTTTCAATCTTTAGCGATCATGTAACTTTGATGAAACACAAGAGAAAAGGTTATTTAACACGTTACGCGATACTGCATTACAATAGGACCAACAACGTTTCGATTATACATATTGTCTTCACTTAACACCATCTTTTTTTTTATCGAACCAAAGAAAGGCTTTGAATATTTTATAAGCTATGCAAAATCAATAAGCCATTCGAAAAGGAGAAAATCGAGAATTATCATTGGACGTCGAGTATTATTTTTAACCGGTAATGCTCATTATGTTATTGGAATTCCTGGACAACGATTGGAAAGGGGATTATTTTGCGTCATTGGTCGCTACCTTTTGATCCCGGTAAATGCGTAGGGATCAATGATCATAGCCTGACTTGCGGACTGCATATTAACGATTACAAATCGAGAGCCCGATTGGGATTCCCGGATTAATATAGCGATATATAATCGAAAGCTGAGACTCCGACAAACGGATGATCGAGTGTAACGTAACCTGTGCTAAAAAACAAACAAAGGGAATACTAATAAATTGGGCAGAAATGAAAGGGTATAAGCAGAAGGACATATGCGAAGACGACGCAATCTTGTAGTCCAGGCTACTTACCGGCTTTAACTTATACACATACAAAATGTTAACCAGTGAACGTGTTCCGAAGCAACATATTACGTGCATTAATTTGCTACTCTTACGTGGAACGCGATATCGTGATATTCGGAGTTGAGGAGGAAATCCCTTGGTACCGATGAAAAGAAACGGACGGTTTTGAGGATGATGCGCGCTCTTTAACGAGATCGGCAGTCGCTTGTTCGAGCACGTAATTATAATCTTAGATTCAGGCAAGTATTCTAACCGGTGACCCCGTCGAAAACGATTTGTAATATTAACCGCGCGTGTAAATGTTGACGTTCAGGCGAGCCCAATCTTCTTAGGGCTCCAAGCCAAATCCATCGCTAGGATATCCGGTTGGTTTTGTCGTTTTGCATGAAAATTAATTATCGAAACGGGCCGCGATGAAAGTAGGTAAATAATTGTCAGCAATCATCCGCCGCTTGAAAATTACTGCAAATTTAGGTCTTCAACAAGAAATTCAGGTTCAACGGTTTGGTTGGCATTAAAAAGCTGCAGTTGCATGAAATTTTACTATCATAATCGCCATAACACCACTTGGCTATGTCCGGTTTACTTTTGAATATTTCAATACTCGCCTTTTGTTTCTTTGCCGAAGAATAAATGAGTATAATAATTTACATCCTACGAGTCAAAAATTCAATCCGCCAGGCAAAGCGCAGCACGAGTTGAAAAAAAAAAAAAAACAATGGCTTACAAATCTTACTTGTAATTGCTTGCTCTTACAAATCTCATTTTGCAGGTCGTCACGATCGCGGGTCGCTCTGCGAAAAAATCGCCGCCACTCTGTTCATCGATTCGTTTTGGTCTCCATGACGACTCGATGGATCTCTCCCATAGACCGTCGTTACGGCCAGTGTTAAACATACCAAGGTCGACGCGTGAGAGAGGCCATTTATAAGAAATTGCTGTGTGTGTTTGCCATAAGTGTACGTATAAGAGAAGCTCAAACGAGTACGCGCGTCAAAAGCACCGACTCCATTCATTCGCATCCGGTAACCATTGATAGGAACTCGTGCCACGCAAAATCGTTCTGTTTTGATTTCAAGGTCGTCGCGAAAGTGTGTTTGACATATATTAAACTAAGCACTTATTGTCCACTCCACTTTTTATTTGGTTCGAATATTAATGCTTTCGCATCTGCGTGACAAAACCTTCATTCAGCGCGCGAATTCCTTTTAATTACGGGAAAAAACCTGCCATTGTCAGCAACGGCCGAGGAATCCGAGGAATGCGCCCCAACAAACTTCTCATATATCGACGCCTTATTGGTTCATTCGGGTGAAATCAGCGCGTAGCATTATTATTATTTATTTGTCGGGATTAAAGCCGGCGTAGTCTCGGCTTGGCGTGAGTCGTCTCTAAGTTTTTGAACTCGTAGATCAACATTCTTGGCTCCCGGTGTTCCTAAGCCATTCATTAAAGATTCACCGAAGTTTTACAGGGCCCGGCCGCGGTCCCACACTCGACACTCGTTTCAATATTTTGTGTGAACGCGCTTTTAGCGCTCGAAATCGTGGCGGGCATTAACGGATCGGAAAGATGAACCATAACTCTCAACACTAATCTTTCGAGATGAATGGACCAATGAATACGAATGCGTGGGCTGCCCTACCGATCGTTCGGCGACTGCATTTCGACTAATGTGTCTCGAATCAATTACCCCGATTAAAAGCTAAATGAGTTAGAAGTGAGTAATGGCACCTTCGAACGCTATAATGCCTTCAACCAACTTCTTTTCCTTTTAGCATCACCGGATCAAGCCGCGCCAAACGTATGGCATGGCACTAATTGCCAGCCGTGAGAATGAGGATAGGGTCTAGGCTCCCTATAATTTTCGCGTTTGAATTTACATTGCTTTTATCGAAAGTGAATGAAATGAAATAAAATATTGGCGAAGAAATATGAAGCGGACGGCGCTCGACAGCCATTCGTATGAATTGTTGAGACACCTCGGGGAGTGATAAATCATTTGCAGTTATTGCGACGTATGAGCAATAATTACCATTATTCGATATGTAATAGTGGTTCTGTGATACTCCGGGATGACAATTTCAGCGGCGTGTTGGCGAGAAGAGAAATACGATGACTACCCTTTTCGCGAAAGGGACGACAGTCGGTTCAATTTAAACAAAGACACGTCCGTTCTACACCGTCGCCCTCGCACCGTTGCGCCATCAAAATCGTTTTCATAGCGAGCGAGCTGCCTGAGAATTAATCTATGCCGACAACGATAATAATAAGGAAATGTTTCAATCTTGATGATATATGGTCTATGGACATCAGCTTCGTTTCGGCACTAGAATGGGACAGCTAGGTGTCGGTGTCGCGACCAAACAATCCGTATCATTTAAATTGGATGGATGTGCTTTAGAGGGACGAAGTAGTGTTGACCTTGGACGTACGTATTTCGAGTTTTACTAATCACTCTTGTCAGCGAATATTCACGACAACAAATTGCGCCGCATCTCTTTCGGGATACTTTAATCGCACTGCGTGATTAGTGGAAAGTTATTTTTCTCATCCAAACGTATTATCGATGTATTGCAACGAAGGTTCTGACATTTGTAAGCTAAATTTGCCCGCTCCAGCTATTCGCGTGGGGTTTAACTGAACTAGTTTAGCGACATTCCCAACCTATACATATTCACAATGAAGGAAAACAGAGGGGATGGTTTGTCTTCTATTACGAAACGTCTTAGCGCTGGTTTCTTGGGTTGGGATTTATGGCGAGCGATTTGTCGGTACCGCCGGATTAGAATTAGTTTGCGGATCCTCGCCACCTCATGAAGTCCAACTCTCAAACCAGCTGCAAAGATTGAGATCTGTGATTATCTGATCGTTTATGGAGTTCATAACAATAAACACTTGAACCTCGAGACCCGCGCAAAAATAATTCCTGCGGTGGCAGAGGAGCACGATTTTCTGCTGCGCATTTTAAATCACGCGGAGGCATTGTTATGGCAAAATCCTGTTCTGATTAAAATACCGGCAGTACTCGTCCTTGTAATATTAATATCTCTAATCATTCAGCGACCCCTTTTACCCTTATCAAGGGACCTTGCAGAGGTTCGACTTGATATGTGTTATTTGGATTTACGCCATTTACCTCGGGGATGAGAGTTCGTTTGGAAACCGAAGCAATGTGCGCGCGTTAGGATTTGATGCGTTTACCTAATAAGATTGTCGAAATCACAATACGAGGATCTTGGGACGAATACGACGATCCTTTTGACGAATACGACGATCCTTTTGACTGTTATCGTTAATCACACACTTGACAAGCATTCAGGAATTGAAGAACTCGCATAAAGTGTCGGCTCGATAAAGAGTTTAATTTCACAGTCCGAAGTTAGTCATCGAATTTATTCGACGTGACGTCTGCTGGTGTCAAAGGAACGACATTTTTCTTGCATACTAACCAAGTTGAGCGAGATAGGAGCGTTCGAATATGAACACCAGTCCACGATGTCTTTAAGCGTCAACGTGTCATAATTAATGAAGCCACATCGTATTCGTTCATAATTCATTAGTGGCTTTTTTTTCGACGACGGCCCGTAGACATTAGTGACGAACGGTTTTCCTAGGTAAAAGAAGCTGATAAAAGTCTTTGAGAGATGAAGATAGACAATTTATGGGACATTAGATTTCGCGCCTAATCGTTTCGTAACTAGAAATTATTTAATGTGAAAATAATAAGTTGGAAGATTAAATTCATACTCAAAATTGTCAGTTGAATTAACGATAATATATAATACTGTCGATACTTTTTACATGCTAATATGCATATAATTTATAAGCAATATGTTAATATGTCATATGTAAATTACATCCAAACTTGTAATTTATTAATGATATAAAATTAACAATTGATTTTCATTAGGTTTTTTTTGGAGTAATTTTAAAAATGTGTTAAAGAATTTACGATATATATGTATATATTTCAACTAGCACTTTATATTCGGTACAAAGGCGATTGTCATGTCGATTATATTACTTTTGTCGAATACACAATTAACCTCTTTTAAACAAATCATCGGTACAGGTGTAAAATTTTTGCCGTTACAAGTGAGTCTACTGATACGAGGTGTCCACCTTTTAGCGAAGAATCGCCTTACGGAATGAAGCTCTCACGTACTCGCCTTCTATTTCCCTTAGCTAACGCTCTCTATATGCAAATACCAAACATCCCTCTATGTTCCTGTGAGTTTGAATATCCACGCATACGTATGTTATGCCGGCACGTACGCGTGGCTCATTGTAAATAGCGACTTTGATATCTGTTCCCTGTCATACGTCTTGCGGGTATGCCGAGGCACAAAATCAAAGAGTTAATGATGGATTCGGTCCCCATCTCTTGGATTTTACGCGACCAGAATATTTTAATGGAAAAGCTCAATTGAAGGGCGTCGATAAAACAACACTTTCATTTTGATGACTGCATGCAACTTTCAAATTGAATTATTCATTTAAATTGCGCTGTAACGAAACGTATACGCACACTCGAATTACTTATACATTCCATGATCCGAATCAAAATTACATTTCCACCATTATTAATAATATTAATCCCAAAGAGAATTCTTATATTTGGAGTTTCATTTCGGCTGGCATTGTTCGGCCCGCAGTTTTAGCTCGCATCAATTAACGATATTGTTTATTTCCCCGAAACGAAGACACGGCCATTTCATAATAATGGACTTAATTAAAATTGTATCTTTGTACGGCTCCGTTCGTGTACTATGTTCGTACTATGTTCGTATAAAGATTCATATTCTTATTGAAAATAATAGGCGGATTTCGCGAAGCCGTAGGACGCATCGGCAAAAAATGCTGCAACGGAGATGTAATTTTAAAAGCTGCCCCGATAACCCTTTGAAAATGAGAAACCCTAAATAACGCTGGAACGTAAACTTTCCACGGTGCGTACTTAATACTTGAACTTCCGTGTGCCCTGCTGAGTAATAATGACGCGGCGTCGAATTTGTGTGTAGTTTTAAGTTAAAATATATATGACGCTTCGGACATTAAGACAATGAAATGCAATGTACAAGAGATATTGTCTCGGAGGTGGCAGCTGGGTGGCACCGTACACACCTGCCACCCTACGCAAACAGGTACAAGAAAAAAGCTAACTGCTCAGAGCGTTCGACTCCTGTCGATCCCAACACGCCGCCTCGCCATTCTAGATGCATACCGCGCGGCACGTCCGTTATGCTGCGGATGTTCATGCGTGCACATGCCACTTGACGTAGATGGAAGGATGTAAACCAACTGTCGAGTCACACATTCTCCGCATCTTATTTTAATCCGGAATGCAGTTTGTCGTTATATCTGTCTGTATATTGATTAGTGATTTATGATCGATCATCGATACACCGCGTGAAGAATTTTCGCAAAAAAAAATCACTACAGTTTTGCTATAAACAATCGTAAATTCACTATAATGATTGTACATTTTTCCCCAATTATCTCATTATCATGAGATTGCATATTATATGATAATTCTAATGTTGAATGTTAAGTTCTTTGTATTGGTATAATATTGAAGAATATTGAATATTTTTCTTGAATATTATTGCAATAATGAAATAATGTTATTTCTGTAATTTTAATAATATGGTTTAATATTATTTGTGAATATTGTTGCAATATTAGTTGAGAATATAATATTTTTATCTTTTAAGAATTATACTATAGTAAATTTTATCTAAAAATCAAAAAAGTGAAAAAAAAAGATTGTAATCGTTTAATCATTTCACTTGACTGAACGGATAACTTTTAACGGATAAGTATTAACACTGATTTGTTGGTCGCATTATTCATAAACAGTGACAACCGAAATTCCTATCCTACGCAAACGACTAAATAGATATAGATTTAGGTTTTGAAAAAAGAGGGGAAAAAAATAAAAGTAATAAAAGAGCGTTTGCGTCTTCTATTAGAGGTACATAAGTCACAATTAGATCAGATCGGGGTGTGCTTTATTCTTTTTGATGACGGTGTAGGTGGTGGACGTTGGATGGGGTGTCAATGATATTCACACCAAACAGACCAGCAAGACGAGGCCGAAAGAGAAGGAGAGCGAGATGCGGCGGGAGCGAGAGAGAATGAAAAGTTTTGACTCGAAAATGAAGTGCTCTTCGGTTCCATACTGATTTAACGTTAGCCTAATTACGGTTGTTGCCGCATCGTCCGGCCGTATACCGCATAAATAATTACCACTTAGCTGCTTCGTCGTTAAAACTCTCTATTCCTTTATGCCTTCGACCAAGATTTATCATCCAGAGTGCTCGCGAATTGTCATTAAACGTCGATAATTCATTATTTCATATAGTAAACAAATGATAGATGCATAAGTAATGGGATAACCGAAGAAAAAAAAAGGGGGGCGATAAAGTCGTGCACGATCGACGCATTAAAGAGTGTTGCGCGCAATCTTTATCGCAAGTGCCGTGGTATAAATTAAGTCATGATATCGCAGGCGCTGCGAGGGCACGAGAAATGCGTGTAACACACTTAAAATATACTTAAAGAATTTTCATATTTCTCTTACATTATACCGGTATATAAGAATGGCCATCGAGATGTAATGAAATAACTCGGCCGTAAATATTTCGCGAACAATTACAGAGTGAATTTCAATAGGACCATAAAATGGTGCTCATAATAATATAGATAAAAGAATCGCGCATAATACCCTTTTTCCAATAAAACGGCTAAATAATTGACGTCACGTTTTTAAGCACAATTATAACCTCACAATGTTGCAGTCGTAAAATTGTTTTATCAACGTTATAAAACATTATCTCGGCGGCGAAAAAGCAACAATTATATCGGACCACCCTCGCACGCCGAATATCGGGATACTTTTAAATTAGAACCCATTAATTTCGGCCGATCGTTAATTTTTCTTGACAAGTCGATACTCTTCGGAACGGCCGATCCGCGCATTTACGACGCAAGCGGTTAACACGTTCCCTGATGACGATGTCTGTCCATTAAGGTATTTACTGCATATTATTACTTTTATTGTTTGATCGTTTACGATCCGCAATAATAAAATAATTATAACCTAGCGTCGTAAAATTTTACGGGAAAAGATCGCACTTGTCGAGCGATGGAGTTTGTACATATTAGCCGATCGTGAAGCCGTCGGCCGGGGCCTGTGGGAGAAGCACACCTACCTACCTGTTTTCGCAGTTGCCGATACGCTCGGACCTTGGTGGAACGCGCTGCGGCTCGGCCCATAAAGATAAGTAAATGGAGAGATCTTCCGATCGGCGAGGCAAATTTTCGCAAAAGTACCAACTATTGCCGATCTCTCATTGATCGTAGAGAGGGACACCTACAATGGCTATCGGGGCACTATTGCACGCGGCGAAGCTATTAAGGAATAGGACAGCAATAAATTTTACGGCCGCTCGTAGCAGTTGTCTTTGCTGAAGCGATTTTGTGTTAAAGGAAACATGCCGTAAATAAACAATCTTCCCTCGCTCGGGAATATGATTTTTATTTACCCCAAGATGTTATCTCAATTCCTTTTATTCGCGTCGTTATTGGAGGAAGAATAAGGCTACATTGCTACTTTGAGGCACTTCATGACTTATTTATTTGATTCGCGTGATTGTGTATAAATGATACAAACAACATTAACAATCACTGTCTGATTTCGCCGCTAAGGCAATATAATGCGTCTAACGAATGCGATGGTCGGGTGAGGGTGAGAGAGCCGGAGAAAAGAGGGTTGCTCATAATATCATAATGTGTGTCCAAGACAACCTCACTCATCAGTATCTTTGATTAGAGGCTTCTGCGCACACATGCACGTATCCTTCTGATTTGCTTCTAATAAACCCATAAAACCTTACGGTAATCAGACAACAGGCTGCGGGAATTACGACTGGGCGAAATGTATACAGATTCTATCAAATCAGAAGTAAAATGAACTACGATATCATCTTTTAGGAACCATAAAATTCGAAATTGACGTAAAAAAGAAAAAAAAAGGTCAAGTTTTTTATTTTCCTTTTTGGATCTTTTTTTTTCCAGTTCCTTCAGTGAATATCTTTTGAACGTTTATTGAAGCGAGGAGTTTTACTGTGGACAGCTGGTGTAAATTAAATATTTATATACTTTTTTCTTTTCACTGAATGAGATAAAATTGTTCAGTTGTTGCATTAGGAGTAGCTTTTTGAACGCAGGCAGTAGAAAATGACTGTGTCGAATGCATAACTGTTGACACATTTTCAAGAAGCGAACGTATCTTTCGAAGACAACAAGAAACGGAATATAATGTTCTTACGAGACATTGAAATCCATCCTCTTTCTCTTAGCAGAAATCACCGGCGGAACTTAATAAGTACGTAGAGGCCCGAAGAGATGGAAGATAGCCGACGGATGATGCGAAAACTTTGGTATATTAGCTGCTTTGGCAATCCGGTACTTTACGGGGATCTGACGGAAAACGGCTGAAACTTACAAAGCTTGTAATATATAAGATACCTACATTCGAGTTGACTCGATGAGAAACTTGTGCGGGTATAATATTTTGGAAAGAAAACTTTTTGCTCAATGACATTCTAATAAAACGGGCGATTTTAATAATGCTACCAGAACGGAGAAGTTATATTAAAAATTAATGTTGTTTTTGATCTTATCATGTAATATTTATTTATAAAATTCCCTTTTTTTGGTAATAATTTTTTTAAAAGGACATTCGGAGAAAAGGACTTGTACAAATTACAACAAAATTGTGTAAAGTTGTAATATTGTTGATACGTTATGAATGTTTTAAATATTAATTTTAGTTTTTGTTAATTTAGTCATTATCAATATATAATAAATATTATTTTTAGTATTTTGAAAGAATTTTTTTATTTAGAAATTAGCAAGTTGTTTACGAATCGGTGTTTTTATAACGTGTCAACATTATTCGACAAATAGCAGATGATAATATACTTGATATTTTGGTCACGCAGTATGGAACACGCGTGCCTGTATGTAGAAGAAAAGGTGGTATGCCAATCATAACGAACGGGCCAAACTTGGGTTAAGTGATGATTGGTGATGATGAATAGTTTCACTGGGCCATACATGGGCCATATATCGAAAAACTGTTGGCTCAATGATGGCCCAAATATTTTGTTTTATTGTCATGTGAGCAATAAAATTATCTATCGATAATTGGCACACCATTGGTACATTGAGAGTCCAATTGTCAAATATTATGTCAGTCTACAGGACAGACTAATAAGTTAAGAATATTGTTATTCTGAAGAAATAGTTCTTTAATAAATTGATATAAAGGCAGACTTTTAATCTTGAATAAAATAATTGTTTCTTTATTTTATAATTTCAAAAAATAATCGAAGTCTTTTTGTTTTTTTCAGATTAACGACAGCCATGCTTGTGCCATACTTCACCCGATCGTTCATTTTTCTACATGGGCGTGATAATAGTGATGCGTGGGCCAAGATGCTTCTGTACTGATGAGAGATAACAAGAAACGTGAGTATTCATTAAATCTTTACCAAAACAAAACGTGTTAGGTCTTGTATAGCATTGAACTATTTGTTTAATATTATATTTTGTCGATTTCTTTTCTCTTTATATGTGTATAATAAGGAGTGAAAAGTTTGTCATAAATTGTTATTTAATTGTTTTGATTGTCGAAATATAAATGACAAACCCGACATATATTACAAAATTTCGTACATAATATTACAGAATCAGAATATTGAAATGACAGACAGGATATTGTCTCAGTGCTTAATTCTTAATTGATCCAAATTATTCGACATCGTAATAAACGAGTTCTTGGAAGTAATCAACGTTAAAATATAACATAAATACAATTCAGTTATTGCTCATTATATCCGTATATACAAGAAAATTTTCTTAATTTAAATATATGCGATACATTTCTTACAATATGCCACTAAAATTATTTTCATTACTTTAAAAGTATAAAAACGTCATTCAAAGCGAAGCAAATAATTACATATATAACGAAGTTGTCAAAATGTGATAATTTTTTTACATATAAATTACAAATTATCAAATAATTTGATTTTTCCAACATTTTTCCATAAACAGGCTTTATTAAGTCAAAACGTTCACCATGAAAAACCTCGAAAAAGAAAAAACACTTAACGGTCAAAAGTCTTTGTCTACTTGGTCATGTGTTACCTGTAAAATAATCTGCCGGTATCTTACGTACTGATTTTTACGGTTCATTCTACGCTACTTTTTCGTCCGAGGACTAATCTTTCGAGCGCAGTGGCTTTTGTCGCAGACAGTGATATTAATCCATTGAGATCATAATATATTAGTTATGTTAGTGTCTCGTGTTAACGAGTGTAATAACAGCGCACGCTATCTACGTGTCATTTAACTCCGACACCCTCGCATCATCGATGATCTCATACATCGCAACCGACTCAACATCACTTAATTGTTTGTTATCATTGCCATGCGCGCGTGCTATTGAAATTAATGTTAATCTGCCGGAGTCAACATGCATGTATACGTGTGCTCTCATAAAACCTACTTCCGGCGCGTGAAACGCTTGATGGAATTAAACCACTTACTTGTCCAAGTACTCGCTGCTTGACGATTGCAGATGTACTCTTTGCACACACGCATAACACCGTGTTTACACCAGTTATGGCATCGTTTATTCTTTTCCAGTTTGACCGTATCGCACACACTCACACACACACACACACACATACTCGCAATGATTCAATTAAACAATTCGTCGCATGGATGCGAATTAACCGTTAATTGAATTTTCTTGCGCGTCGCCGTTATTAAATAAGAAATCATATGGAAAGTAAAAAATGACGCGCTTCCGTTCGTTTTAACAATTTAAATGTTTGAGCGCGCGGGATAATAAGTTGCCGAGTACCGCGCGCGTTTTAAACGTACAACTTGCTCGATTTCAGAAGTTTAATTAACATCTAAAGTTATTATTAATTAAACTGATAGAATGGAATGGAAGTTGAGGGGCTTATCGCAATCATTTGATTCCTCTCCAGAGACGAATATAAATAAATAAAAGTCCGCAGCATCGTGTTATGTTAATTGGGGCGTTGTCTCGGGGAAGCCCGCACCTATTCTCATTAGACGTTTGCTATCGAACGGCTCGTTACGTTTATTTTACGACTCAGCATTATTTATAGATACGTCGCGAATTTCGCTATTTCTCACATACTGATACTGGCCGTTTCTTTCGCAGTTTTCAGCCGTTCCCGGGCGTTACACATGCAATGTCGTGACGCGACATTATTACTCCGTTCCCTTTTTATGCCACGGGCTTAGCATCATGAGACTCGCGTCGCATGATTAGCCCGCGCCGCTACTTTCCGGCGCATTTTTATGGCTTTTTAATCTGTAATTGAGAATTCGCATTTGCGCGAAAGCTTTGGGCCTTTGTTGCCCCTTGTTAACGCTCGGCGCGCGTTGTCAAATCGAGATGTAAGGCATTCGTCATCGGTCGGATAGTCCGCGCGATCCCTTGTACCAGCACTCCCGTGCGGAAACAAAAATGACACAAAATGCTCGTTACAACCCAGCCGTTGTCCATGATTCTCGGACTAACCCGTCCCACGTGACTTCTCATCTCCTGGCATTATTTATATGACCATTGTGCTTGCAAACTGCCGTAAATCAGGTTAATTAAATCGTTGAGTTTATACAAGTTCTTCTATTTCGAGGAAGCTTTGGTGAATCATCGCGTCGTCGCGATGAATTTCTTGGATGGCAAAGAGGGATGGGAGGGGGGAGGGGACAGTTTACAAGATGTCAACAGCGGAGGATAAAAAAGATTTATACGAGCGGTTATTTTTTTTCCCGCTTTTTTTTACGTTGTTGCGTTGCTGATCCGTTTTAAATTTTGCATATAATAGCTACGCGTCTTTCTTTTTTGTCGTTACGAGGAAGACTTTTTCTAAATTGAGTCCTTGTGATAATTATTTTCATTCTTATTTAACGAATGGATGTAGATGAGCGTAACTAACGTGAAGTAAAACCTCCTTGGGTAAGGAAAGCGTGCAACGCACTTGGATCTCAAAAATATGTTTGTCGTAAATATGAGCGCACTTTTCGAAGTCGTAAAACAATTTTTTTCGGACATATGTAATACTCATTCACAGTTCAATATACTTTTAAAAGTTAAGAAGAAAAAAAAACGTCCCAGTCATTTCGAGTCATAAAAAAATTCTTTCTACCTCGGGAGCCTTTATTGTGCACAACATGTGTTGGCACTGCAAAACATATCTCTTGTAAAAACAAAAGTCATTTGAGGTTTATCTCGTACTTCCGGTGTCGAATGTTAATATTTCAAATCTATCATACAAAAAAAAAAAAAAAAAGCGTGGAAACTCGTAAAAGAAAACAATCAGTACATGGCAGACTGTTCAAATATTTATTGGCAATCATCAAGATTTATTTCAACCGAACGTATTTGAACTAATCTTTCAAAGCAAGCAAACTTGTTGACGCTGCTCATTTTCTGACAAATTTGATGTAAAGGAAACTGTTCACAATTACAGCGGGGAATTTGTATTAACATAAAAAGTGGAGTATTTTTGGCTACAAATATTGAATATTATAATCTATTACTGTTTATCTGTCATGACTTCAAATATTAAGCGATAAAACTTTATGTCAGTTGATAATTACAATAGACATTAATTAATTCTAATAAAGTTAATTATTCTAAATTTCATTCTTTTAATTTTGCATGGCTCTCGGCACGAACGTCGAGTCGGATTCAATACGTGGCGCTGTAATGTTCGAAATAATTAAATTTCCAAATGAATAAGTCGTATTATTAGATCCGTTTAAATTTTAAATTAATTAAACCAATTACAAACTAGATCAAACTTTTTAATTACTTTATTTATTTTGTAATTACTAAGCCGAAAAAATTCCGACGAAACAAATTTATTTAGCATCATTCAGCTTGCGTAAATATATATTTCTGTTAAATATGATGGATTCACATTTGCGCAAAAGCGCGTTCTAAACTCAAATACCAATTGAAGTGCTCGAAAACTGTTTTTAAAAAATTTTCCAAACAACAATAATAAAGAGAATTTCATTTTTCTTCTACCATTTTTTTTATATACATAAAAGCAAACGAAGTGGCTTTAACATCGACATTCACTGACACCATCCGCCGCACGTAATACCTTAAAGACACACATGTTGCACACGCCTCATGCACACAGCCAAAAACCATTGATTCTCTACTCAATTACGGTTGTGTACAAACATACAATCGCGAGTGTGTACATAAACACGGTGCGAGTATCTTGGACCACTCCAAATTTGCATTTGGCAGAAGCGACGTCTGCGTTGGTGTTGGTAAACTTTTGGCGGAGGAAGGGAGGGGGGGCCGAACTCCCACACCGTGCGCCAACGTGGGAGTGACTGTGAGTGAGTGGTAATGAGTGAGTGGTGGTGAGTGTTCGCACACGTTTGTGTAATGTCAGACACAATGGCTCGCAGGGTCTCGCCAAGAGAGAGCGAGAGTTTCTGGTATAATGTTTTATGGCCGCGATCAGCCGTGGAAGTATGAAGTGTCGATAGAGCGAGGCAGAAGCGAAGCGGCAAAGATCAAAGGACGGTGGAGACCGGGTGGTAGCTCGAGACAGTCCCTCGTTGTGTCTCGTTCGCGCGCGGCCGATCGCGCAGCTTCCCGTCCTTGTTGCGCGCACGCCGCTTTCTGCGTTTCCTACAACTCCTTCTGGCTCCCTCCTTCTTCGTCTTTTCTGATACGAATGCTCGCTTTGCCCGTCACCTCTGCACCCTTTGGTATTTTCAGTATCGACGTTTAGACAGAACGGATCTCTATTTCCAGGCCTCGTGGGATACTTACGACGCGATATTCGTACCTTTACGGATACCGAATGATACCGCCATTTACGCGAGCATAAATTGCGCAGCAGATAAAGTTTGGCTGTTATAGGCTTTACGAGCGTGGTGCGTTCTAATTTTTTTCGTAAATTCGTGTAATGTGCGGGTTTATATTTGTTTTATGACATCTGTCGGGCTTAAAGTCGTTAATGATTCGTTGGAATATTTGGAACGTTAGTTTTATCATTTGGATGAATTAATGGATGTACCGTTTTTTTTTTAGGTTAAATGTTTATTTACGTGTATGGATTTATTTATTATTTTTTAGTTTGTAGTAAAAAGCTTTGGATTGTTGGTAAAATGTATTAATAACAGTGATTTAACGGGAATTGAACTGTATGGACTATAAAAAGGATTGGGTGTTTGGGTTCGATTTTTATTTGTGTATTTTTATGCTCAATTGCTTCAGAACTAGTTATGCTTTTCAATATATATTATTGGCAATGAATTGATTTAAACGACCGATCGCTACTAGTCGTTATAATATTTAAGTGCTTTTCTTTGTTTCGAAATCATAAAATTGGAATCTTTTGTTGTACAAATATTTTTTATGGCTATGAGTGATTAATATATTCAGTGGGAAGTCGGTATTTTAATTAATTTAAATTTAAAATTGAATTGTTTAAATATTTAACATTTGCTAATTTGCTTAATAAATAAAAAAAATTTAAATTAAAATTCATACATCGATAAATTTCTTGAGAAATTTAGACTTCGATTAAAGTAATAAATTTGAGTTTAATAAAAAGCTAAATTTTTATATATAAAGCAGTATATGAGCAAACAACTTTTAGTAATTATTAAAATTAATACCAATTTATGATTCGTCTCAACTAGCAATTATAATTTTTCTTTTAATCAATATAAGCACTACCCTTTCCCATACACTCAATACATTTTTAAGCTGACTCCATATTAAATTTTTCTCTTAGTATATTCGGAATCTAAATTTTTATTGACAGTATCAAATTCTACACTCAGAGAAAAATGTAGTGCAGCCAACTAGAAATACTTTAGTTTGTAGTATAGTATAGCTCAGTTAATACATCTAAAAGAAAAAGTTGTATCAATTTCTGAACTATAGTTGGTTGAACTAAAAAAATATTAGTTGCAGTCCGAGGAAAACATAGTCCAACCAACTAAAAATTATTTAGTTGAGTTCAGTTCATTGACTTTATTTCAATTATATTTACAATTTATTTTCATATCCCAGCTGCTGTAAATACTCTTTGAATCGTTGTATTTTATTAAACTAAATTTTAATTTATGTCAAACTTTATAAATAATTACCTTGTGAATATTGCTGTTCTTATTGGTTAGATGTCACAATTTAACCAAACACATTCAGTACTTTCAAATGACAATATATATATATATATATATATTTCTTACAACATTTACGGAACCATTAAATAAATACTTGTATTAATTAATTTAATCCGTGAAAATAATCTATGAGAATCGAAAAAAGTCACTCTAGGCTGTTTGTTTGCAGACGTTACATTGAATACCGACAATCTTGAACGAAATGACATCAACTAACACAAGTAAGAAATATTAGTTATTCGAACTATATTTTATGAGTTGTCGAAAAAACGAACTAAAAAAGTAAGTTGTGGCTGAATTAGTTCTCACAACTATAGTTTTTGATTTGTCCAACTATAAATTTATTTAGTCCAACTTATTTGATAATAACTTAAA
>JABFPN010002244.1:0-23343 GCA_022817305.1 Leptoteleia sp. ZL-2020
TACCGACAGAGCACGGTTCACTCTATTCACAGCATAATTGTTACTAGTTCACCATGTAGGATCAACAGCGTATGGCCAACATTGTCTAGCAATGTTATTCCTATGCCGTTATTTTTTCCCGTGTAGATATTTTCGCGTTATTCTTGACGTTTTTGTTCCCTCGTTGACAACGTATTGTTTTTTTTTCTTTTTTTTAAATTAACAACAATTTGACGGGCGGAAATATTTCAATGCCACAACAGGAGCTAAATGTGTGGTACTTGTGGGATTTGGACGGAAGCCATAATTAAGTCATATGTGACGAATATTGTAGTAAATGTGGTAAGTCGTGTGGCTGATATTTTTTTTTTTCATATTTTTAACCACGCGTGTTATAGTATTTCTTTTATGTGACTTTTATTCAAAGTTTATGGGTAAGCTACGTGTGGTTCATGTTGTGGCACTAAAATGTTTCCATGGGGTTTTTTATTATAATCATCTGTCGAAGTCGTTTGTGATACAGGTGACATAAATTAGCCGTTATTTTCTTTTCTATCAATTGCTTTCTGCAAACAATTTCTTTACCCTCGTGGCTTTGCTAATAAAGTTGAAAAATTTATGTTTTTTCCCATTATGTGAATCGCTTCTGTTTGAAATTTAATAATGGTAAAAGTAATTATCAAAAAAACACCTTATTCAAAAAAAAAAAAAAAAAACTCCGAGAAAAATATTCTTATCTTCTTCACATAATGTAGTAGCAAATCATAAACAAAAAGATGTGATATCATTGACGGCAAGAGATGTTTAAAACTTAAAAAACAAAATTTCAACAAAAGATGGAGAAAAAACACAAATACATGAGATATGTTTTAAAATTCATTCAAATTACTTACATTAAAATCTTTTAATTTAGAGAATTCTATCTCTGGTCTTCTTGAATTATACATTTATTATAATTTTTTTTTCCGTTACGTGAATCGCTTCTGTTTGGAATTGAATAATAGTAAAAGTAATGGTCATGTTTGGTTGTTAAGTAAGGAAATTTGTATGGCACGTTAAGCCGTTGAAATAGCATGCGTTTTTCTGCCTTTCCCATAACAAAGTGTTTAATGATTCCGCGTCCAAGTACGCTTGCGCGCCGGCAACTTTCAGAACTGCGATTTGACGTGCAATTATGTGAACTTGTATTATGTTAAACAAATTAGTCATTGCGAAAAGAAAAGCACGCATCTCTGCACCGATACGAAAACGAATTATATAAATGTGCAACAATGGCAAGTTTATAGGCTGTAAACGAACGTGGCGTTGGGCACGGTAACGTGACATATTTTGAGCGCGCGATTAATTGGCGGATAATCAAGATTGATCGTGATAACACTTCGCGTAGCGGGCGACAAAAAGTTCGTCTATTTATAACGGCGGACACCTCGCCCGCATTAACAACACTTTTACTTTTTTTTTTTCACAGGCATTCATTGTTTTTATTTTTGTATTTTTTTTTATTCAAAGAAATCGCATGTTAAATTTAAAGCCTGAAAACAAAGCAACGAACGGCGCGGGTAATTAATAATTATGCAGAATAGCAAATGTCGTTCGCATTGTTTAAAAATGGCGCTCTTACAATGGAAAATGCAGCGCGTTATGTCCCCCTCCATTTAAGCGACTTGGCTGAACAATTTGCAAACATTATACTCTCAGGAGTAAAATCTTTTGCTGACCATCGAATTTCTAAAACACTTTTCGCAACAATATTTAAGGTTACGCTCGTAAACCGAGAACTTGCATACTATGTGGATAATTAAAATGTAGTCTTTTTCCCGGGCTCCGTTTTATTAACTACCGCGCATCCGACGCGTATACTTTCAGCTAACGAGGATTAAAAATGTTTCCACGTCGTCCTAAGAGAGAACATATTCATATCACCGCAACTTAATTTCATTATTCAAATTGAATCGCTTTAATTTCAAACGACCGCACTTTTCATTCGACAATTATCCCCGGCATTATTTAAATCAATTTCAAATAACAATCATGCGTTTAATTTGACAAATGGCCGATCGATAGGCAATATAACAAACGCCAATCGCATCTTTAATAATCTTAATTACAAATTGTGCATTTTGACTCTCACTCAATTAGCATAAGACCGCATCGCGCTGCATAATCGCAATTCGGATGCATTAACTAGGCTGCCAGTGTAAAAGTAACATTGATTTATTCCGCGGGCGCTTCGATGAGTGCAAATGAGACGTTTTGACGGACGATCGTTCGCGTTTTGTTGGGATTTTGCGTGAATACCATTTCACGACAACTGGTATGTCGTGCACCGCTGGCCCATTGCACGAGCAGCCGCCACAAGGCATAGTGCTGATATGGTGAAAGCTGATATTTTGTAATACTCCTGCTATTTCGTACCATTCCATTCCGTGGTATTGCTCGCTGCAGTCGCTCATTTGCTCGCGCGCTTGCCTCTCTTTTCGCGTTTGAGTCGCACCGAGGAGTTCATCTTGCGGATATAAGCCTTCTCAAACGGAGCAATGTCGAATGGCGTACCCACGGGTCTTCTTTCGGACAAATTTTTCACTCTTCTAGGTCGTTTATTCTTCTTGTAGTTCCACTGAAAAAAATTCAATATAAATTAAAAATCAGTATGGCAGTACTGACAAACTTAGGTAAAATATAGCAGCATAAAAAATTCTTGGTTTCATTTTATAAATCAACGCGAAGAATGTTAAATTAAAAACAATTTGTCGATAATTTTTGAGGCTTAGCCTAATTAATTTGCCCTATATGCTAAAAGTGCTGCCAAAGTCAGGTGACAAGTACGGCATTATTTATTGAAATTTCCTTTCGGTGTATGGTTCTGCTTTTTGTTCCGTTTTTCGGTCACGATTAAACGAAGCCGAATCCAGTTTTTGTTAGAAATCAAATTATTCATGGACTTCATGGAACAGCGATTGTTTTTTGGCACGTTAATTTTCGCGGTCAGATTCAAGTCGCTCGAATTTGGGTCGAGATTTCTGGATGATAATTTTCGGCAATGAAAGTTGATTTGCATTTAATGCGACGCTTTCGGTTCTATTGAGTTGATACGTCAATTGTAATTTTATACGGCGGTTTCAACATTGTTTTGACAATTGTATTAACGGCCGTAAGATCGATTTTCAATTGAAGTTTCGAAGGTCAAAAGTGCACGGGTTGCGAAAAGTTGGCTAATTAATTGTAGAGGAGAGGGCATTTAATTGAAGGTCTTCGGTTCTTCTGCTGGACAATTTATGAAAAATGATATATCGCAGGAGAAACGTCTTTCATGAAAATAAAATTATATACATTACTCATCGATATGCCATTATTCAGATTTACGGTATTACGTGATAATTGAATATGTAATTTGATTTTGTAAGTGAATTTAAAGAAGTTTGCAGCTGAATTATTATGAAAAAGTTAAAAATACTCCAGCTTTAATTATTCATAAAAATTTTTAACAGCTCGATAATAAAAACGCAAATGCAAAATTATGATTCTAAAAATTGTCGTATCGAGGTTTATGATTATAACAGTAATTTATTAAATCAATACTTCAACGAACGATCTATTAAATTTTATAAATTAATGATCGCCCATATTGTAACGTTGTAATTCAGCTGAAATGAAACTATAGCAACCGTACTACTGATCAGTTGATTAAGTTATTTGCCGAGGATCGAATCAAAATGTAATGTATACTGCCGATGTAGTATGCAGATAATACGAAGTTTCAATATTAATTTTAAGCTTAAAATGATGGTTATTTTAAACTACATCATTCTCATTAAATACATATAACCTAAATTATTGTAAATTTGCAAATGTTACACAATTTTACGTAATTCCCTTTTAGTTACTTTAAATCCAAATACAAAATTCAGCTTAAATACGTCAGTTGTTTTTAGAAAGTAATTTTTAATTCATTGTCTTCTGACAGTATGATTTTAGTTTTAATGTAGATATCGACGTGCTTTTATGTAATTAGAAATACAAACTTTCGCCTCGGGACTTAATTACATTACCGTCTCTAAACCAACGAAATACTGTATCAAAGTCGTATTATAATCATGCGTTACACCGTATGAACTTAATCGGGATTTCCTTATCAGAACCTGATGTGGTCCTAGTTAGATTTTCTTGAATACACCATGTTGTACAGTTACTTCATTTGAATCAGATCTCCATCATGGAATGCTGATTCAAATGTTTCCCGAGGTAATTACATTCTGCAGATATTTAGACAAATCGATTGAAACTTTAAGTTAAATTTGTCTTTGCTTTATTTCGTTCAACTTTTTCTACTCAAAAGCGATGTATTACCTTGAGTTTAAACATATTTTAATAAAAAAAGATGAAATCTTTAAGTGGTGTAGAAAGTTGCTGTATTGATCTTAATCCTATACAAAGCTGATTAATCAGTGGCCGATAGATATGGTATTGTTAAAAGTTGAAATCTAACTTTTAAAAATAATATAATAAAAATTGAAAAAGGAGAGAAAAGATTGAAAAAACTAAGGATGATAATAAAGAGTAGGTTACGACAAATTTTCATAATAACCAATTATATTTATAATGTACTATACACAAATTCTTTTGTTTTAAACGAAATGGTCTATATTGTTCGAGCATCATAATGTTATTTCTGTAAAGTAATTACGCATATAATCGTTAAGATGCCTTATCTGAAGTACGTATCAGTCTATTCTCGATATCTATTTCGTATTTGCACTTGCAAATACGCAACCTTAATACCAAATTACAGCAGTAATTATTTCCTAATCGCTCTAAAATGCTCTCCTTCAAACGCTGTTTTAATAACGCATATGTATAATTGTGTCGCTGACTACCGATCTGATCGGTCTGAAATGCGAAACCCGTAATCCCCGCGTTACTCAACGTTAAATTAGATTAATAAAACAATTTCTATTGACCAAGAATCTCCCTAATTGTCGTTGTTTTCTCATGCTCAAACTGGGTTAATCGTCAAAAGCCGCGACGCTCTCCGTAATATCTCGATCATTCCTGAACTTTAATTTTAGAATTATGCGCAAGTTATGTAACTGGCTTTGCTACAACCTGTATGCTTAAAATACTTCAATTGGCAATACGTATACAAATTGGAATACGAGTTCACAATTGCCAAGCTGGAATATTGAAATCCGTTTCTACCAAATCTTCATTCAATTAAGAAAACAAAAAATAACAACAATTGAAAACACCGTAGTTTATTAAAATAGTACAATTATCATAAAAATCATAATAATATATTGCGCAGAATGACAATTTCTTTGATTTGACTTTCACGAAAGAATTTTTCTTTTACAATGAGATAAAATATTATTTTTACATTTATAATTTCAATGCTTTTGTTCGGAACGAGGGAAAAGTGAAATTAGGTTTACATTTAAATTGAAAACGAGACATCTGATTGAGTAAAATTTTTTTACCAAGGACTTCGTGAAATGAATGGCTCAAATTCGGTGTCAGTCAAAACCGAATATTCATTCCCTTAATTCAAAATGAAACTCATCTTAAATGAGCTGCACTAAAACCTTCTCTTCTTTTTTTCCTTACCCTCTTGTCTGAAAAAAAGTGAGACAGGTGAGACGCCACTTCCGAGTTGCGTTGTTCTCATTCGTCGGGATTCCAATGGAAACGGAAATGTAATTAGTCGGAAAAATCGTGCGCCGCGTTTCCAAGATTCTATGGGTACGAGTACCCATTCACTGTCTCGTTACAGGGCCTTAGTTGCGAATTGAGAAACGGACAGGACAATGCTGGTGGGCGCGCCTTGTTTCTATTTCTTTTTCTTGCCATTACATCGTGCTTTGCTTGATCACTGTGTAAACAGTTGCAGGTGGTGTTTTCGAGTCGTCGATTATCATCATATTGGATTTTTTAATGACATTGTCTTGCGTTTGCCGGTTGTTGTTCCGTTATTGTTTGATCTTGTATTTAAATGCAGCGGCGCCGATCGTTGTAATGAGACACAAATATCGATGTAATTAATATATTACGTGGCGAACGTGGAATATTACGTTTTAAGAGAGACGTTAGCGCTGATTATGTAAGTAATTATTGTGCAAAGTAGGAAAGGAGCCGTGTCTTTATGGTTAATTTGCTAATTAGCACGCAAAACATCGGTTGGAGGGTGGTATTTTTTGATTTACGATTCCCACGGTTAATATCGCTGTGTTTTTGTTTGGCTCCTTTGGTCACTGAACCAATTTCCTATTGGATAATAGTTAACTCAAGTAGCGTACTTAGCAAATGTTGGCGAGAAAAACATTTGAGAGATGACTGATGATATTTAATCTATTACGAACTGTTATCTATTAAACATGACTTGCTTTATTTTTATGAAGAGGGATAAAAGTGTATTGATTACTTGTATTGGGATGGCAAAATAAATATTGATGTTTTATATTAATTAACGGCGACATTTGAAACAGGTTATTTATGTAAATTTCTGGAGCAATTGAAGTTACATTGAATCAATAAAAGTGCTATAAAATTTTACGTAAATATGTCAAAAACTTTTGAATTCTTTAAATATAGTTTTAAATTAACATAACTATTTACGAAACTTCAACATACTTTTTTAAGTATCTACATATTTAACGCAATATACGTTTTTCTGATACTCCGGTAATTTTATTACTTTTAATTTCTGATAATAACATTAAATTCGTTTTATCTATTTGACGTAACATTTTAAGTAAACTATAATTAAAATAATCAGATGTCATAAAACTGTTACTATAAGTGTAATTGCCGCTGCTACGTCAAAATTAGTTTAGAGAAATAAAGAACATTTATTTCATTTTTCAATATCAATCTTTAGAAATTATTATTCATCATCTGATGTAATTGCATAAGAAAAACACCACAATATTCAGAATTATAAAAAGCAGTTTGGTTTGTGAGAGTTAGATAAACTGTGCCGCGACTGTAAAAAAAAATGTCATATTTCACTCATGAAAAAACTATTCAAAACAATTCCTTTTATTTAACTAAAATTATTGGTTGCTTTAGAATAATATGTAAGTTATTAGATACATGCCGTTTTGATTATAATCTAAATATTTATTCTGACAATAGTATTATTCCCTGTATTCGGCGTTTCAGTAATAATTCAGCTTATTCCAACAATGAAAACAATATAAAATGATTTTTCTCTGCATCTGAATACACTTAGAAATACACTCGAAATTATCCCATAAATAAACTATACCATTATAAACTATACTACTCCCTACCACAATAACCTTAAAATAAAAGTCAAATAACAATTTTTCGTTAATTACCACCGTGGTAGGAGAGCCTGCACGAATTATCAGTCGTCATCACTTTGAGCGCCCTTTCGCAACTGCACACTTTGCTGACGAGAAATTGCAAAACAATCGAGAAAAAGCGAGTCTGGGAACGCGAGCTTCGGATTTATCCGAGCTGATTTATCAACGAATTCTAATTAAATGCGATATTTTGAAGCGTATCAATCACCCGCGCGATGTACCGATACATATTCGAGAAAATGCAGCCGCGAGCCGCCTCGAGGCGCGCTCTCATTGAATCGCAGATTGTTTCGCCGCGTCAGATCACGATAATCAACTTTGCAATTCGAGATTACATTCATAAGTAAATAAGGTATGCGTGTTTAGAAATGCAATTCACAGCATGTGGCGGTGTAAATGCCGCGCAAACGAATCGCCCGTCGAAATTCGGACGTCGAAAGTTGAGGTGCAAATTCGGCCGTGGCGACGAACTTGCCATTAGCTGCACGACAGGTGGACGCGTTACTTAAGAATTCGGCGCTGGGAAATCACGACCTTGGCTCGAAACGCGACTAGACATTGACATGTTTTCTGCGTTACCTTTTCTGTTCTCAGTCTGTCTCTTTTCATCTTCCCCCCCCTCTTTTAATTCCAATGTTCGCTTTAAATATGAATGTAATTTTAAAATATTCATGTATGAGAAGTATAAATAATTAATAGACCGCGTTTATGTCATTTTTGATGCGAGTTGTTTTGTTTGAATTAAAAAATAACTGTTCATTTCGTGCTCGTAACACTTTTTCCGCATAATTATTATAATAAAGTATTGTGATGAGATCTCAGAATAATTGGGATGGCAACAACTGTTTTCTCTTCATTTTAAAGCCATGTCATTAGCACCCGTCAAGCATGGACTTTTGTTGGCAACGCGAGGACTATGTTCGTTCCGTATGAATCAAACGTCGAATGACCAATTAATTGTGGCATGTTTAATCTCTCGTGGGTTGTCATGTGGCATCAAGTTTTTCAACCTACTGACAAACGCGAAGAAATGATTAATTATTTTTCATCGAGTTTTAATTGAGTTGCAAAAGTATTCAACTTTTTACCGAAAGAGAGACTTTTATTTTATTGTTTTTTTTTAATTGAATTTTTAGGAAAAATTCCTCGTGAACCAAGTGTTGCACTTCAGTGAAAGTTAGGATTTTGAGTTGGCAGTAGAAAAAAAAACATTGAACGAAGGCGCGTTTTTTCGAATTCAATAATAATGTCATAAAGAAGGAACTTGTAGTAATCTTACGGGCCATCAATTATGAGAAATTATATTACTGTATAAGATGTACTGAGGTAACGTGTAGTTGATATTTTAATTTATAATGAATGAATCGTCCGAATTCCGTCCGAGTAGAAAACGATGACAATACAAATAGGTTCCGACGTTCGTCTCGTAGTGATGTACGAGGCGACCGCAGATTTGTTTACAACGAACAATACACCGAGCGTAGGTTTATTCTTGGCACAAAAAAACGCGGGTCGCGAGCAGAGAAAGTCCCGTGGCGAATCACATTATTGATAGTAAGTGCAGTAGATGATATAACCGTCGCACGTAATCTTATTAATGATAAACATAATTCATTTTGTAACATATATTATACAATGCCAATTCATTACACGGGAATTAACAAGTAAAATTCGAGTTACTTATCGTGGTAAGAAGTGTGCGGCTATCGATTGAAATCTATATTAAAAGCTCCGATAAAATATCCCATTGGGATCTTGATCGGCCAATTTTAACATTTTTCTCTTAAACAAACGATAAATCGCTTACGTAAATAACAGTCGTTAGGTTGTTAGTAATTTTTTAATTTTTACTTTATTGGAATATAAGAAATTGTTATTCCACTCACTTTAATTGCTTAACTTTTGGTTATAGAGCGTTATGGAGCAAAAAATTTGTTTTCATTTGCATATAATGTGAAAAAAAATTAATTTTCATGGAAAGAGTATTGATAATGATGAAGTATTAACGTATAGTTTAGAGGAATTGTAAAATTATACAGTGCAGAACTTGTAAAATGTGATAACATGTAAAATTTGTTTACAAAAGACCCATTAAAATTATATGTAGATGTATAAAAAAAGATGTTTTTATAAAGCTCATCAATCTTACTTATTTTGCAATCTCTTTCACTGTTACACATTTTTTTTTGTATTTTAACATTTTATTGCTGTATTACTTTTAGAAAATCAAAGTACTTTATATTGATTTAAGTACAGTAATAATCTTTAAAAACAATTCGAGCCGTACTAATTTTGAGTTGAGTGTTTTTAAAGTATACCATTAAATACTTTCAATTCAATGGATTTCAGTTTCGAGGGATGTTGTAAAGAATACATTTATTGTAATAATTCAACCATTACTCCATAATTAAGTATTTCTTTATAATAAGTCTGAATACCTTACGTTCATCTAGTGTATTATTTTATTAATTTTTTTAATTATACACAAGTCGTACAATTTCGTAAAATAATTATATAACTTTGCATACATTTACATTATCGAACATTAGTTATTTTATGACACTGATAAAGATACTAATATTAATTTTATTGAAGAAATTGAGACATTGAATATCCAATAATTGTTTTACCGTTTGTCATTACATTGTAAAAATTTACTACTGCGAAAAATTTATCAAACGGATTCTAAACTGAAATTTTATGAAATGTTACGCGCGTGGAATGTTGTCTTGAAAATTTATGGACATATAAAAGCACTATATTTCAGACGTTTATTTTTAACATTTCAATGATTATCGGTGTTTAATACATGACAGTAAATTGTATAAGAAAATAAAACTTCAATTTCACCCTGTAATAAGCACGCAACAAATAAAACGATAAAACAACTCCTACCTAATGAGATCCAAAGACAGGGAGTAATTTTCTACCCAAAATTGGAGTGACTGTAAATTTGATTTTTATAAAAGTGTGCTAGCGTAATATTTGAACCTGGGCAAGTACATTAAACGAAGCCGAGCGTACAATGATTGGTGCCTTAACGATTGCAAATTTTACGTTCAGGCTCCACGGAGCGAATAGTGATGCGTCTCGCAGGTATTTTTATGCGAGACAAGCAATTTTCCAGACAGTGTCTTTTGGGGCAGTGTTGTTGCCAGACCAACGGCCGTCTTAGTCGTTGGACACGATTACGTAAAGCCCCTTAAACGTGCACACGCGCCCATATTACACTCCAGTAACAATCTGAGACGTATAACATTTTGTGATCGAAACATACACACATTACGACCCCACGTTGCCATGTCGCCGGTGACATTAATTACTGACTAACACTCTTGCTCACTGACATTCATTGTGTTCACCGAAAAAAAGGCGCAGTAAAATGCAATTAAAACAAAAAGGAAGAGAAGAAGAAGAGGAAGAAGAAAAAATATAATCGCTTCATTTACACAAATCAAAGATAATAACCTAAATAATAAATGTCTTTGCTCAGGATAAACATCGGATTATTTATAAATCACGGCGATTTAGTTCAATTAAGTGGTGATTTATTTTTCGCTTAATCTTATTCTTGACGAAATGATGAATATTAATGTTTTTATAAATTCGATAATCACGTAGAAATTATTGTCTCAAAGGACAATATTTTGTATTTAGATATTACGTTCAGGTAGATTTAGTCTTTTTTTTTATGTTTGTTTACTCGCGTAAACTGCCATTAAATTATTAATAGCGTAAACAAGTTGTTCGAAATATCGATTGCGGAATTTGAATGTATTTCACTGTTTACTGACGTGGATGTAAATATCAATGAGATGGAAGTGAAATTATAAGAAATTATGTTCCTATTTTTTTTTTCTTTTTTTCGATCAGTGTCATGTGTTAATGTTTATCGTTACATACGTCATTGATACAACTTGTGGGGTTTTTTCTTGCTTACTCCGTTACTATGTAAACTGACAATTTGAAAATGAAGAAATTAATTTATTTGCGGAGACATTGAGTGATTTTTAAGAACAAAGAATTAATGTGATATTTTCATGAATAAGAAGTGAACGAGGTTTGAAAATAAAGATTTGTTCTATATTAAGAAAATTTTTTTGTCCAACTCTATAAAACTGTCTGCACTAGACAAATAAATTGAAACACATTATCCTTTATTTAAATCGAACATATTTTTTCTATATTAGATAAAGTACCAATATGTCAATAGTTTTTGTCGTTTTATGACTTTTTTTCAGTTGTACATTAGTTACTGTCAGGCATATAATTGAAAGTAATATTTCTAAAATAAGATCAAAACAATTAACATTCTTGAGTATTTAATTGATACTGGTAGCTAATCAATAATGATGAACCTCTCCCACCGTCCTCTTCCCCCCAAAAAAAACAAAGTAATCGATCAGACAAATCTGTTTATAGAAGTATCAAACTCCCTACACCTTCGTTTTTTTATAAACAACTTATTTTTTGTGCTTCTTTGTCCTAAATATGACAGAAGATCAAATAGGATTTATAAATTAAATTTGAATTATTATAGGAAAGCTTATCCAGTCTTCAAACAGTTGAACAGGCACTCGAGGTTAAAGGTTAAATTCGCAAAATTTTCTTTAGTTAAATATTTATAAATATTCAAAAAAGTAACTATTATATTGAAAATTCAAATTTTTACATTACTTACAGTATTAAGAATTGATTTTTATTTTACTTATTGTTTAATATAACAAATTGATGTAAATACAATTCGGTTGAAATGCTTTTTCTATTAGCGTAAGTAAAATCTTATCATTTCTTTATTGCTGCGTACTCTTGTCGACGACATATTTATCGAACGTCTTGATTTGGTTAGTTTGTGTACGTTAAGGTGCGCCCAAAATAAATGTGTCTTGGGATCAGGTTGACGCAATTAATTCGTCGATTATTCTTCATTAGGGAGTAATGAACCTGGCAGATATTGTTTCGTAGTTCAACTTCTCGTGAATTGTAGCGCCGGACGGGTATTCGAAATGTTCCATTGCATCGTAATAGTCATGTACACTTTCGCGCGCAACTTGGAGCTGCACTGTTACTAAATAATAGTCAGCACGTTATAATAGTAGTTATTATAGCATCTACTTTCAGGTGTTATAAGAGGGACTTTGATAATACCACAATTAGCAAATATTACGAGTTTACATTACGCAAATTGAGAAGACGCAACCTTACAACTTTTGTCATTGGTGCGATTTAAGGAAGTTTCGTAAACAATGTGACGATACCCGCTGAGGATTGCAAAACATTTTTCTTATTTTATGTGACGGATTCGGCAGAAAATATAAAATAATGAAGCAGTTAATCCTTTTTATATGGCCTAATAAATAATGCACATTTGTAGCTTTTTAACTCAACATCTTGAGTAACGATCAAAATTACCATAATTACAGTAATATTTTAGAAAATCTCGTTTTTTTCTTCTGGAGGCACAACTTAAACTTTAGAAACTGTATCATATTCACCATAATTAGCCTAAAAGAGTACGTCACAAATTCTGGTTAATTTTATTATTAAACTTTATAATTAATGGAAGCGGAAATGCTTTACGTCATCGTAATCGTAAATATACAGCATTTTTCGTGTCTTTTTTCTTATTATTAATGCAAAGTGATAAAAATTATAACGATGCTTAATTCTAACGATGTGTATTTCTGGTACACCTCGTTAATTTTTGCTAATCTATTCTTTATAACATTCTTAAGAAATTTAATTCAGTTTAAGTCTATTTGTTTTAATACTTGGCACTTGAGCGAATTTATATTTGCAAGTTGCTTCAGTTATTCTTGCGTTAAATATATTTTACCTCCTAAAATAATTAGATTTAAATGTTACGTCAGATAAGTGAGAGAGAGAGAGAGAGAGAGAGAGAGAGAGAGAAAGAGAGTAAGACGAATAATTTAATAACGGCGTTCGTTTGTATTTCAACGTGACGTACCACGGCGAAGTGTTTTTTGAATTTATTCAAGCGCATTCGTTCGCATTATCAACCATTTCTTATTCTCAAACAGTCGACCAAGTTTTCGTCTTATTTTTCAATCGCCATCGCAAGATACAACACTTTTACATAATTAACAAAAACGGCGCGTTTTAAAATCGGTACTTTCGTCCGCGCTTTCCACGTTATTGTGCCTTAAATGATGATGCATGTTTTCAGCAACTCCGCGGAAAGTGCCGGAAATTGTACGGCAAACGCGCGAAAACAAATTTTCCACCGCGAAGATAGAGCGAGGTAAAGGAACGGCGCGGCAAAGGTAATCTTAGACAATTTAGACAATGAGAGGCCAATCAATCAATAAGTTTTATTACAAACCGTTTCTTTTAACTTTGCTCTTTCCGGGACTCGACGCGAAGAATCCTTCGTCGATATTAAGGAGCAGCGTTTTCGCGAGGAGTAAAAAAGTTGCCAAGTCAAATATTGGCGATGAAAGTCAATTAAAAAAGTAAAGCAAATGCAAAGCGCCGGATAAAGAGGAGGGGGGGGGGGATTGAAGGCGAAACGCGCCGTTTCGTACGGGCGACGGAGCCCAACGACGTTATCGAGCTTCGCGTTTGAAATTTCAAACTGCTTTTTTGCTCTTGACTCGCGGTACATCTTTATGCCGCGCCTGTCCGTCCGAACGTACAATACGTGCACGACTGCTCCACGTTAGAATGGCAAGCTCCCGAAGATATCCATCGTGGATCCTCGACACAATTTGGTGGCGGAACACGTCCTTCATTTCATTGCATTTCACGTAGCCCCGAGTTCGCTTCGTGTGTCAACCGCTGAATTTCTTTCTTGCAACCCGTTAAACCACCGCATTTTCAGGGGTTCCGCGCCGGGGTTACGTCTGTGTGCGCGCGGATGAAAATACTACACGCCGAGTAATCGCGCGTCCGTGTGCGTTACCCGTGCATGCGGGTCAAGGTTGAGAATCGCTGCACCATCGTTTCCTACGTGAATTATAAAAAGTGTCGTACTATTTGGAAGGGGTTACGGGCATTACGCAAAGCCAGCGAACGGGGCCAAAACCTCGAAATAATTATTCCATTTGTCCAACGTGACGAACGCTTGCGCATTGGCGCTCGTTTTTCTTACCAAAACTGCGAGGCATAAAAACGTATATCCTGGAAGAATGCTATTCACGCGATTTTCTTGTTCGTAATTATTACCGTTTTTATTGCAACGCGTTGAGAAAAGTGTACTATCCGCGACCTTAACCTGAAATTTGTATTCTTACGGTACGCGAGTCCTTTTGCCACAACGCGACGGAGCCAAGGAAAAATCAATTTAGGACAAATTTTGTTTCGTTACGTAAATTGTTTCGTTCTCATGTTTTACGGAGCTTCAAGGAGTTTTGTTTTAACGCGATAATTTGCGGCCGGTTTAATTGCGCAATTATGTTTTTATGTCACGCGTATGTACAGTTAGCCGACGAAATCAAATAATTTATAATTAAATATAAATTAGGGTAATTTAGGGGTGTTTAGGGAAATACCCAAGTGAAGATTACATTAATCCCAACGCGAAATATTCGTTTCGGTTTAATGCGTTTCTAGTTAAGTGTGGGATTTTCCTGCAAAATAGGGTATCATTTTTTTTTTTTTTTAAAATTTGGTGATCTGTTAAAGAAGGAATGTACTGTTTACGAAGCGAAAACGATTTCTGGAGTTGAGGATAAATTTTTTAGAGGCAAAAATGTGTCGAGTCTCGTTTCGAAATTTTATTTATATTAATTATGATGAGACACAAAAAGCAAGTCGTGAGATTTTGTTTAATTTTTTCCATTGATTTTTTGGAATGACATTTATAAGCCACAATTAGCGTATAAAGTTGTTCGATCATTGTTTGTTGCGTGTGCCAAATTAAAAGCAATTATGCTGCCTTGAGCTGCTAAATTATTTTGACATGTTTATATAAAGTCAAGAAGTTGCGTTTTCGCAGTCAAAGACATGAAACGAAACCATAACTATCGAACATTATGCAAATGTTATTTTTTGCAATGTTTTGTCAACCCGGAGTTTTACGGGCATTCTCTTGTAAATGCATAAAATTGGTGGAATTAGTGTTTAGAGAAATCTTGGTGCAAGAGTTATGTACATATTAACTGAAATGATGAACATAAATTTTGTAAATTAACGAAACCTAAAAAGCTATACCAACTCAAAGTAATTATTACCATGCTGTACCATTATCACCAAATATACACAGTTTTTCTCATTATCAACAAAGAAAAGTTCTTTCGCTTTACCGTAACAAGAGAACAAATGTTTTAAAAATTTTAAATACAACTTGTACGAGTAAGAAAAATTTTCATGAATGCATTAAAAAACAATATAAGAAATGGAATTCTCAAAACGCTTTAAAGTAACGTGCAAGTGAGTTGAAGACACTCTAAGTATATTATTATTATTTATTACCTGAAAATTAAATTAAACTGTAAATTAACGAAAGTTATTAAAACATAATGTTAATGGTAATTAAAGTAATAAAATAAGTTATAGCAAAAGGATTATTATTAATTAAATATTATAGTTCTATTATGTGAATATTAATCATTCATGAAAGCAATTGCGAAGTTGAATTCTAAATCAGGTTGGAGAATGCAAAATTATAATGTGTCATATGACGGGAGATGAAGAAAAAAGCAAAGACGTCGATAAGTGGCCTTTGTTAACGGCGCTTTGTGGGATTCGAGTGCATTGACTTCGACAGCAAAGGAAAAGATTAGACACTGACTGACGTACCAGGTCGCGTCGCCCTCAGTCTCGAGTCACGGTCGAAGTGAAATTGGTGCTGGAACGGCAAATTGCGAAATGCACATATTATGTATGAAAGACTTAGGAATCGACTCACTATGGGCGCGGGTCAAGGTTAAACACTTATCGTGTAATCTGTTAAACGATTGCCAATATCGCATCTTGCATCAATGAGTGATTGTTCGCGAAATTTAACGGAAGCTGCAATTGACTAAAACGTCATTTTCATACGTAATTATGCCGCGTCGATTCAATTGTAGAAATTTGGATCAGATATGTAAAGTCAGTTATATATTTGTCTATTCACACGGCAGAAAATAGTTCTAAAAGGGTAGCATATTTATAATTAAACAGAAAATATATATCTTAAAATAAGAAAGGAAAAAAAATACTAATCACAAATAATTTTGCAAGAGGTATTTTTTTTAAATACCAATAATAAGTTATATTGATTCTCACTGATATAAAAATTTCAATAAATTTTATATAGCTGAAGTTTAAATGAAATATTACGTATAATTTTTTTTGACATATAATAATTGTGATTTCTTAATTTTTTTCCTTTCACTACAGCTCTTTTAATTTTGTAAATTTTTGTCTATTCATTTTGCAAAGAGTAATAAACGTCGACGTTAAGTAGTCAGTCATCGCCTTCAATGAAATTCATTTTCAATTAAATGGCTTGCAGCTTATTTCATTCAATGTCAGTCTACTCTAATTATTTTCGATTGTGAAATTAGTAGGTCGAAATACCATAACATTATTTCATTTTGCAAGGACGCGATTTCTTAAGTTTGGAAAGACTGCTAATTTAATCTTTGAACCTCGAATAAGCAATATGAAAAAATATGTCTCTCAGCAGGTATCCCGGAAATATAATATATATCGAACACGTGCGAATGTACGTGCGCAAGATCAGGCTCAGGTTTTGTTAAATCATCAACTTTCCAAATGCCAAATGCAGAAATTGTTCTCGCGTGGTAATTAGATGGGCCCGGTGAATTTCATTTATTTTCAATTTGACTCGTAAATAATCGGCGAGATATTTTGTTCGATTCAAAATAGATTTTATTACAGTGTGACGTATCGAATTTTAATTTGCATGGACTTTAAGAATGCGATGGGCCATGCAATATAATTATAAAACACGTTTTTTCTGACAAAAACAGTGTTCGATCCTCTCTTTTTTTCCAGCCATTTGCTGCGTCGTTTGACATTCGTTCGACGAGCCACGTGACAATTTTTACAAATAGTTTAACGTTATTTCATTTTTCGACTCATTCAAATGGCCCATGAATGTTGAATGCAATTTAACAATAATGAAAAAGTCATTTCGTGGTGTAAATTTATTTCCACCTGTTGTTTCATCTATTTATCACAGCAATATATATTTTAATCAAAAACATTAAAATACATATTCAAAATTCTAACCATTGTACGTGTTTCTTTTCGAGAAAAATGTAGTGCAAATAAGACGTGGGCGCGGAATAAAAATGACCTTAAAACATTTTGTGATAAAATTATTACGCAGACTGGTGAGAGTACATTTATTATTTTACTTATGCAGTTTTCGTGCGTTATATCATTACTCTTTCGCAGGAGAATTGATAGAATATTGTTCAGCAATCGGAGTTGTAAATTTCTCTTTATTCTAGACAATGCTAATAAATTGATAAAGGAAAGGGAGAGAAACAGGTATTAGTTATACGCGGGGCACTTATCTATCTGGCGTAAAATGTTCAAGTTTCGATTTATAACACTTTCTCTCGAGTAGTTATATTACATTACATTACGGTTATATTTCCGTGTTTGTCGACGATTCGCTTGGTGCCTACGGTAGCAAATTAAACATTCCCATAGATGTAAGAAAAAAAGAAAAGTTGAAATTCTGATTACGACCGGGTCAAGGTGCAAATTAACGTCAAAGAGAAGTGCGCCAACTGGATTACGTGACGTGAAAAATGATACCGCTGATTCGACCGTGTGCATAAATCGAATAAATATTTTCGCAAAGGTCCCATCTCGCAGTCGAGCTCAGAATTCTCCTCGCCTCTGCCTCGCCCGAGTTTCGATCGTGCATTAATCAAACATTGATCTAGAATTCGGCGCGATGCGCGTCTCATATTTGAATACGCGGTGGCTCAAACAAAAATACCAAGGACATTGCTTCGCGTCGCGCAACTGACGTAACACTTTCTTCCGACAAATTATCTTTGGTTGCGTTCGACTCGACGTGACAACTTCTTTCGTACGGATTAATTAAATGTCTTGTTAAATTGTAAACAGCGACAAGTTCAACGAAGCGCGATTCAAGCGTGGAACAATTAATAAAACAATGCGTCGAGCGCGCGTTGCGTAACGGAAACGCGAATGGTTTTGAAGGAAAGTGCGCGCGCAGGTCGGAAGAAAAAGCGGCGCATAGAAATTAAAAATAAAGCCGGCGATGTGCCGTGGGTTGGGCGGCCGCGTTGGGCGAGGGCTATCGCACAATGGGTTTGAAAATGTTAACGACGAATGGGCAGAAAGCGAGCGGCGTTGTCCGGCAATGACGGATTACGGGATTCGGCGGCGGTTGCAAAACGAAAACGGCTGCCGATAGACGGCTGCGTGCGTCCTTGCGGAGATGCGGTGCCGCATGAGCGACTCCCACGGCGACCTTTCGTTCGCGAGCCGTGATTAAAGAAAGAAGCGGCGAGACGATTGGATTGACGATTCCCCGTTGACACCGGTTGCGCAACGGCGCCGAGTGCCCCTGCAGGTTCGCGCCCGTTACGAGTCCCTCGATTAATCACAAAATTAATAAATAAATTTCGAACGGACTGTGTAATTAGTCAATAAGGTCGAGTAAGCAGCATTTGCATAATTTGCGGCTATTACTAACGTTACGATGGTAAGAGGGATTGCGAACTACCGATTGTTCTCCGCATCCATTTTCAGCCTCGAAACTATTTACCAACTTGTTATTACGAAATAATGGTTCCAAATGCAAATACCCGATCGAACGGCGATCATTTCGAACGCTCGGATGAACATTTTCTTTTAATTTATTACAAATTCAGGCAAACGTAACACAACAGTGTCGCTTTTTCAGTCCGCCGTTAACACTCAAGTGGGTGCGTTCTGTTTAACGTCGCGTGGGTTTTAATTGTAAGCGTAATTTGGTATAATGGCAGAAACGGATACACCGTTTGTTTGAACTCGTAATGTTCAACGCCTAGGTACATCGATTTCACTTTCCAATTAATTGTTTGTTCTTTTTGGAGCATGCCTCGCGTGTAAACTTTTGCGCCTGTTTGTTTATTATTGTGTCAATATAAGGTGCATGATAATTTATAGTGCGATGACTTGTTGCGCGCGCGTAGTAGCCTTTAAAATTGGCTTTTATGAAGGAAAAAAATTTAATGGCCGCTTGTTTGAAAAGTGAAAGTTACGTGAGACGGAATGGAAGCAACTGCCTAAGGATATAATTGTTTTTCGATAGTCCATTTGAAGGTTAACATAATTTAGACGAGCATTTTTTGTGCTCCCCCCCCCCCCCCTGACAGAATGTTGCAAGGCATTGTCTCCGATCTGTGGCGGTGCTTTGACGATGGTCGAGTTATCTCGGTAATGATCTTTCATTAATATCAAAAAAGAACAATTGGTAGTTATTTGGATCTTTGGCAGAATATTGTTATATTTTACGATTAATTTAAATATTGACTGATTTATTGTCGGTAAACGGTGGAGTAAATCTTTTTATAATTTTTACTTTCTATTACTCTTTTTTTTTTTTTTTTTTTTCACTTTCCGCAAGCGGTATGAATTTCTCATTTCCACCATAGAAGCTTTTAACTTCTTAATTAATTCATCATTAAACGGAATCGCTGTTAAATGCTGAAGCAAGTTCTTGTTTTTCGCACGTCTCTTCCTCTTTCAAAGAAACATTGTATTATTCGCGTCAGTCACGTTTTCTGCAACGAATCGTCGATCAATCTCGTCAGCGTAGATGCTTCCGTTATACCTTGTCTTATTTGCGTGAAATAAGAAATGAATAAAAAAAGAAGAAAAATCAAAAGTAGTTTTGCTAGCCTCGAGTCACGCTTCGCAAAAAGCTAAAATCTGATTGGAATGGTATTTCTGTCGATTATTTGCAATGATTGAGAAAACTGATATCTCTGTGGGAATCGAATCCAATGGAAAAAGATTGTAAACTAAAGATATGGTCCTTTTACTATAACGTTTTTATACAAATGCTCTGTATTATATGATACAATATATGTTTATGATATAAACGGACATTTGTATCAATCTTTCTTAGCCCAGAATCTCGTTGTTGTAAAAAATACATATCTCCAGATATAAAACGTTGGAATTTTATTGACACGCTCGCTAATTTTTTCTTTAATTTTACTATCTTTCAAAGTAATATGAAATATCGTCTTTATTATGTAATATTTTTTTGCAGAATAAACAAAATTTCTAAAGATTCAGATAAACTTTGTTTCTGCGTGTGCGGTTATTATTTTTTTTATTAAACACGTGTCATTAATTTTATATGCATTAATTAAATGTTCTTCGTATATCAATCTAAATTAAGGAAATAAATTTTAATTAAAGATTTATTACCTCGGATAACATATTTTATGTTTATCAAATATACGTTTCGAATGTTAATTAATATTTTCACGTTTACTAAATTTTATTTCCTTTTATATATATACTGAATTACAAGTTTTTTAATTTCCGACATTTTAAATTGATTTATTTCTCGAATAACCTTTACGCTAGTTCTTAACGCGGTACTCTCATTTTCAATTATGAAAATTTATTTTCGAATCCAAGTAGAAAAGGTGAATTTCACTTACCATATGTAATAATGTTAATATAACAAGTAAATGCGTGTAATTAATGCGTTCAATATCCGAACTGAATTATATTAACAAATCATCATTCACAACAATGTTATATTATTTTACATTAACGATTCTGAGTTCTGAATTTAAGAATGACTCTCAAATGATGAAGAAAGAGATTCAATAAATGTTAATCAAGAAACGAGTTAATTTCATAAAATATACCTAGGTAGCATTTTTGAATATTAGGCTGATTAATTTTTATAATTAGTTTTACGATACCTATCATAAATTAAGCAAAGCTCAGTTTTAAATAAATCACCGCGACTCCAAAGAAACGTATAAATACTTAACTTTTGTCATCACTATTCTTATCCAAACTTATAAAAATGTTAATTAAAAAGATATGGGAGCGAGAAGAGGAATTATAACTTAAATTTTAATTCAGTAAGAGAATGAATAACGCACGTTCGTGAAGTTGACTTTGAGTAATTTTGCAGGAAGGAGCTAAGCTTTAAAAAATTAATTTCTTTATCATATTGCGGTATCAGTTTTCATGGAAAAGTACGCCAGAAAAAAAAAAAAGTTAATACTAAATAATCCCTGGAGGGAAAATAATGTAATGAATATAATATTAATTAATTTCACGTTGCATTCAATGAAATCAATAGCAGTTGTTCACCTCTATAAATTTTTTGTGGAGAACGAAAATTTTTTTTCCTCCCATCTTTTTCTTCCATCTCAAGCTAAGAAGAGATTAAAAAACTATGTCCACAAGGCATAAGAATACACGAAAAAATCTTTTTTTTTTGTATACAAGAATGTTAATGTTAAATAAATCTGTCGACATTAATAAAGTGATTACTATAATAGATCAATGGAGTTTCTTTGATGTTTAAATACTTGACATATATTAGTAATAAAAAGTAAAGTAATGACGTAAATAGGTATTTCACAAATCACATAGTCATCTAAGAAGCTATTAGCGTCTTCGGTTGAGTGCAAAGTGTTTTAATAAATACGTTGTTTGTACGTCGAAGGTCGATTATAGTTTGTTTTTCATTAAATCAATTTTCCGGCGAATACCAAAAGCAACGCCACTCGTTTCTTTACGTGACTGTTACGGCACCGCGATGACCAATTAAGAATCCAATTAAATGAAATGAACACCGGCGGAACATGTACCGTACTGGTAATCCACTCGTATACGTATATAGACGTATCGATTCGTGAAAGAAGGAAGAAACGCCGGGCAAAAAGTGAGAAACCACTTATCAATTAAGATTTACTTTTCTTTCGTTAATTTCAGAATTGTGTTCCGCCACTTTATTTCATTGATTCTCCTTTCGCTTTATCTGCGGACTCTATCACTGAGTTATTCGGGCTCGTAACTGACGAACATACGAATTATTAGTAGTCAAATATTTAGAGAGAAAATTTCAGTTGATAACGCGCGCTATTCGGGATGAAATATAATATTTGATAGCGTTTTCTTGGAAACGTTTCGAAAAATTCTGCAACACTTTTTTGAGCCGCAAATGTTCGCAAGCCGGTTGACGCGCCAACCGGTTTCCGATCGATTTTGTTAAGTGAAAAATCACTTTATTTCTGCCGTTGGTATAAATCGTCGACGTCATATTCATCGAGACCTCCTTTCATTCAGACACTCTTCTACACCGATTCAATTTTTGTTCAAGGTAGTTCACACGTCTGACACGTCACGGAGTTGACCCCTGACAAAAACCGAGCAAACAAAAAATTTTTTTAGGAAAGAGACTTCGTATCATTAAAAGTATCTAGATTTTAAAAACTGGAAATAATGACAGATCTTTGTCCTTTCGCCTAAATGTCGTCACGAGTTCGGTTATTTTTATGATTGCCCTGAAGGTTATACTTGTTTTCATTATAAGTCGCACGCCGATAGCCATCATCGGAATACTGATTTTTGGAATGAAAATAGCGAAATTATGGTCACTGAAAAGTGTTTACCATTTTCGAATTAGGACAGGCAGTTCTATACAAGTTTAGATTTATTCGTTCGAAAATCGATGGAAAATCGAGCAGAAATAATAGCACCGGACTTAATGTATATCTGTTTAGATAGTATTTTTAAAGCAGAAATTCTTACCGGAGGTTAACTGATAGACAATTTCAGGTGTAACGAAGCGGAAATTCAGTACGTTATCAAACTTTATTTAAAATTGTATTTTTGATATTCGTAATTTATCCGAATAAAACTAATAACTTACCGTATTAATTTTTAAAGCAAGTCTGTATAAATAGAAATTGAATAAGTGAAATTGAACTACACGGGAAAAAATAACGGCATAGGAATAACATTGCTAGACAATGTTGGCCATACGCTGTTGATCCTACATGGTGAACTAGTAACAATTATGCTGTGAATAGAGTGAACCGTGCTCTGTCGGTAAAAC
>JABFPN010002245.1:0-23342 GCA_022817305.1 Leptoteleia sp. ZL-2020
AAATACATTCAATAATATGTTTTTATTTAAATCAAATAAATATTTATTAGGTTCGTATACAAATGATAGAATTTATTTGTTTCAAAGTATATTTATTTAAAAATAATAAATTTTTTCTCTGAGTGTATGTACGTTTTCTTTTGATTTAATGCAATATGATGCATAAAGATTACTTATATATTCTTTACCATATTAAGACAGACGTGCTTTTAAAATATTCTGTCATTTCACTCAAAATGAGCTTCTAAAATTTGACACTTTAGATGCAACAATTAATTAGCCTATTATTGCTCTGTTACTATTTAATATTTATGTTATAAAAATATATTCATTGAATTATAAATAGAGATAATATTAGATAAAAGAAATCCAGGAAAATAGAAATATTACAAATTACTATATATCATAGCAATATAAGGATATATTGGAAAATATATTATATTAAAATTATAAAAATTTTCAGGTTTTGGTGCTGTCTTTAATTTAAGATAAAATGTTCTAAATTTTACTAATACTTTTATTTCGATGAATAAATTATTTATGAGATGTATTTACTTTTTTTTTGTCAATCCCTGTTCCGCGGAGTTGTTAAACTTGTTGAACTTAAACTGTCAAGGTGACTGGAGAATTAACTTAGGAAATTTAATTCAAAAGATACAAACCCGTATAAATTACTTATATATCTAGAGTATTTTGTTAGATGAATGCAAAGTGTTTTAAATTTGATTTCTAAATAATCAAATATGATTCTATTTAACATCAGATATTTTTGAAGTTTAAAAAAAAAATTTATTCTGTTTTATCCGTTAGATGTCGCTATTCATCAGTGGCGCTAATCTATTGCCTGTGTCATTCATAAACCTATTATTAAACAGTTTACTAAAATTACATAAACAGATTGTTAACTTGTACGAAACTACATAGAATTACTATTTTTAGTAAACTAATTTAACAAATTTTAATCAACTAGTTCTCCATATAATGCTATTCTGTAAGTATAATGCCAAAGTAATAAATTGATCATTAAAAATGTATATTTTTCTCTCTCGGTGCAATTTTATTAGCCTTAGTATAAACATTTCTGAAACGAAATAATTTATCATAATGATAAAAAGCATTTAATCTTGTCATGTCATCATTAATTTTATTACATATGACTGTAAAATGTATTTCATTTTAATCAAGTCATCCACACCTAATAATTTATGGCAGCCTGACTATTTTAAATAATGACAATTTAAAACTTATTATGCATGCAGAAAAGAATTATTTAAATCGAACAAATCTATTTGGTTTAATTAAAAAAATAATTTTGTTGATTTAAAAGTCATTTTATCTCAATTATATTATTTCAACAATGAAAATGATTTAGTTGACTTAACAATATATTCTGGTTGAATTAATGAAATAAATTTGTGTCATAAATTAGGACAAAATATTTGATATTAACAGCATTGTTCTGCGCACGTGCAAACAACCAAACTTTCATTTAATTTTTTTCAATAATGAAGTGCATGTATATGCTTAAATTTAAATTTAAATTTTATTGCCGCGCAAATAAACATAATCGACTTCAGTCAAGGTTAACCGGACAGCAAGACTTGGAAACAAGTCATGTAGTTGCAAGAAAATTATTTTATCCTACCTATACGGACCGTTTAATAATTTCGTCACGAATCTTCTCTTGATGCATTCAGCCAGGGAGGACAGAAATTATATTCAAAACACAAATCAGAAAAATAAACTCGTCATTTCTGAAATGTTACTTCCTTTTCTTTTTACTTCTGAAAAGCATATTTATATATATAAATAATATATTATTATTTTTAATAAAAAAAGAACTTGAGAGAAATATGTTTAAGATGGAAAATAAATGTAACGTGAAATATTGGTAAATAATTGAACAAATCATAAAGTTCATTGATGGAATCAAAATTATATCTCATACGTACTTTAATCTTACTTTAATCAATATCTGATATCAGGCTTGTTAAAATTTTAGGTATAATCCCTATTGCACATTTATTAATAAGCGAAAAACAGCCAAACTGAATATATTTTTATTTTAGTTTGAAAAGGAATATTGCTTCTTTTAATATATTCTATTAAGAAAATATAAAAAGATTAATATAATTGCAATATTTTAAATTGCCATCCTAGGGACAAAGTTTTATTACTCTAATTTTTACCGACTGAGTGTAAGTCAACTAATAAATCTAGTAACAATGAAGAATTACGACGTAACACAGTAATTTTTACTCTTACGTTGATATAAAAATTATTTCCCCCTTTTTTAGTAAGTTTTTTTTCAAAAAAAAATTGATCGTAAATATATTGGTTTATCTGCTGGATACTTTTATTTTAATTGCTTCCGTAAAGTTTTTCCATTATCCAACCATTTGTATTCAATGAAAATCTATTAAAATCATGTAAGTTCTCTGTCGCAAAACACAGGTCATATAGAAAAAAATATGAATGTTAATTAGGTCACTCGATAATCTGGTCTCGGTCTTCATCACAACAATTTATGAAATGATTACAGAAAGCTCAATTTTAAATTGAAAAAGACGTTTCACATATTTTCCTAAACCGAGACATATTAGAAAAAAAGAAATGGCTCCGGGTTGGATGGGATTATTAATTGTTTACAATTCTGAACTGTTTTAGCAAATAAATAAACATGAATATTAAATACTACGCACATGATTTTCTTGAACAGATTACACTTAACTTTCCATTCATTTCAGGTCAAGAGTTCAAACAAATATATCCTTACTTAAAAATCCGATAAATTTCATTGATGACTTATACTATGCCAAGTGTGTCATTTTTAAGGAACTCATTTTAAAGATAATTATAATGAAAATACAATATTTTGTATATTAAGAAATGTAATTGAGCATTAAAAATTTTATTGTTTAAAAAGAAACAAATTTCAACCAAAATTTCTGAATAGTCAACATTTTTCCTTTTTCTCCATTTTTCTGATTTAATTTGTCCCTTTTGTACCATTTACAATTATTATTTTTAATAAGGATATATCAAATTAAAGTAGTCACACTTTACAGCCTATAATTCAGCAGTTAAAAAAATTGTTAACTACTTTAAACAGAATTTAATCTGAAATAAAACGCAAAAACGAGACTGAAATTATAATACTGACAAAAAATGTCACAGCGGTTACTTTCCGTTTAATTTTACTACATTATTCTATCTAAATCTCCATCTTACGTTAAATCGTTAACTCAGATAAGAGCAAAGTGCAATTCGGAATGATAAATTACACAACACAAAAATTGCAACGAATAACGATCACTTGGACAAAAAAATTCGATCGTCCTTATCTGTCCATTTTTTGTCCGTTCTTTTTTTTTTGCCACTGTTTTGTCGTTTGAAACTTACCCGTTGACGCCATTGCCGAGCAAAGCGGCTTGCCTGTTATTCAGATTATTCTCTATCATTGTCGCGGCTCTGTGCTTTTGGTAAAGATCGCCGTCAAGCGATCATCGATTTTTGGCCAATTTTGCTGCGGACCTGAAATGCAACGTTGGGTCATTAAAAAAAGGCGGCAAAAAGTCAACGCTCAGACTTAATAACCCTACTTTTTGTCTTTTTAAATCAAGAATAATAATAAAGTGGTAAGAAATGCGATTGCAAAACGCAAACTTTTTTGCCCTCTTCCCCGACTATAACCACACAAATTATCGGTTAAATTTTTAAATTCAGTATGATATAATAAAAATTGCATAATTCAAAGCGACGTTTTCTTGCGAATGAAATTCCACTTGTTGGAACGAACCGAATGCAATCATGTTTCTGACCATTATCCATCATCTCAGAGAAATTTTATTGTTACTAAAAATATGGTCTGTAGTTAAATTTGGGCCTGACTAAATTTTCTTGTTGAGCACTGAATGAAACGAAATAGTAAAATCTGCTTTATTTGATTGTTTTCTATCCGAACGTTTACTATATTGTATAGTAATTTATCTTATATAAGTATATAATGTAAATTGATATTTATATAATAAGGATTATCATTAAAATTACCATATAATATTGTGGATATTACAAATAAAGACAATCCATTCCATGATTAATATACACTAAGATAAAAAGATATAAATTTTTAATCAAAAGTTTATTAGTTTGACATTGTGTTTATTAAATTTTAGTAAACTGTCATATAACTGGTTTAACAACTGGATAGTAATACTTATTGGACAAAACATAAAATAAAAAGTTCCTTAAAAATTAGAATTCAGTTTATTAAAATGTAAAAACCCCCAGTTTCTACATTTTAATATTCTTTTACCCCGTGTGCATGTAGTACATTTTACTATTTTATTTCTTCCAGCACTAAACCTCTTTTTTCTATTAACAGTAATCATCTTTGGCCCAACTACAAAATTTTTGTTACCAGTATTACATGTCTTTATCCATTTGGATCTTCCATGAACTGTAGATATCTTTTAAAAGTTGTCTAACCTCAATATTTAAATGAATTTTAATGAAGTCCATATATATAATTTTACTGTAAATTAATTGAATAAAACAAAAACAATTTTTTATTAAAATTGGTCAAATAGTTGCCTCTGGGATGCAAATATGACTTACTTAAATAATCTAGAGAGCAAAAGGAAATAAGTGGATGATACTGAACTTTATCTTCTGAACTGGGAACATTAATACGTTTCATGTACTGATAATGATACGGAAAATTTCTCTTTCTTACATTGAAAAAATGAGGAAAAGAAAAAGGAGAGATTCGACTGGATTTTCAAAGTTAATATTGTCGATTAAAGTTATAGGCAGATATTGTTTAACGGTCAAATTTAACTTTTAAAAATAATAAAAAAGTAAAGATGTTGATACAATAATAGCTATTTAATATCAAATTCTCAGTATCAATTCAATATTGCCTGAGTGATCTTTTAATTAAATATTGATTCAACATTCATAATAATGTCAATATTTACTTAGAGTAACTACTATCTACCATCAGGAAAATCTTGTGTGAAAAGTGGAACTTTTGCAAATTAATATTACCCTAACCGTGTATTTTATAGCTTAAAAAAAGTTTTTCCCTTGCGTCAGAGAAAAGAATTTCTTTTTAGTTGCAACTGACAATACAACGTCTTCCAATTATTAAATGATACATCACTAAACTAGTAATATTTATATTATAACATTTAGAAAAATATTTCAATTTTATTTCAAATAATATATAAAATAATAAAACATTTTATATGTCACAGTTTCATTATATTTAGCATAGTGAAATTTCCTTACATTTCAATAAACATGATTCCCCATTTTGTCTCTCTCTATTTTCATAGATATAATTCATGCAGAATCGTCGTAAAATTAAGTACAATTGCACACAACTTTCAACGCTACAAATTCCATCTTTTTCGCTTCGATTGACAGAACGAGTTACTCGCGGAAGATCTTGACTTTCGTGATTAAGAAAGAGGTTCAACTTGACCGTGTCCAATATACTCACGTGAAAGGATGCCGTTGCACCGTCAGCTGTAAGTTGGACGCACCGTTTCCGATCTATCGGTCGCTTCCGGTGGCAACTCTGATAAGCGTCCAGATCGCACGAGTCGGGACAAACGTCAGGCGCGCACTGACTCGACTGGAGACAACCTTAAACTATCAACGCAGACACTGGGTCTTTATTTGAAGTCCCATGAGTGCGCGACAGACAAGGAAGGTGATAATCCCCTTCCTCCACCTTCGCCGCGATTGTATCTTTGATCACTCGATGCGCGACATCGCAACTGACACTCTCGATCGAGCCCGCGAGTCAACAAACGTTATCGCCGGTGTTAAATGTCGAGATGAGCTCACGCGCGCCATTCTGACATTTTTTTTTCTTGTCTTTCGCTTATTAGTAGGCAAAACAATTTGACCCGCGACCCCGCCAAATGTCACCAAATATCTCGTCAACAACAACCGTCGCGATGGTTATGCGTCGCGGTTGTACAAAAATGGTGGACGGTCTAAGAGCAGCGCCGCCTCCGGAAGGCGGGAGAGTTTGTTCATTTAATTTAATGTAACACTTTTTTTTTTCATTGTAATCTTTTTAAATTTATTTGTCGTTCGGATAAATTTTAGGTTTAATTCAACCTTTGGTGAAAATAAATTGTATGCAATTGGTCTGCGGAAGATTTGAAAAATGTCTGTACATCCTCAAAACCTTTTTTATTAATAAAAAAAAAGAAGAAGGAATATCTTTGAATCTTTTTGAGTGTACACCCAGCGTCTGTGAATCGTCCAATAACTAGATGACATTTGAACTCGTATACTTACATTACATTACAGAAGGTAGCGTTCAAATGTCATCTAGTTATTGGACGATTCACAGACGCTGGGTGTACATGGATTATACATTTTTTCTGGGTAAAAACTAGAAAATAATCATAATTTCTGGCTAAATAAAAGTGGGCCTCTCAATCTACATTGAAATTTGAAACGTTTTGAATTTTTACAATTATTTATTCATTTATTCTTTCGTACAAACATGATGTTCAGTCATCTAATGATCAAACACAAAATAAGTACAATATACATTAGTGTCTTCACAAGAAGAATCCTTCTTAATATATATAATACATTCTTATCTTCGTCGTGTATTAAAGTTTATTGTGTCATTTGTAAAAAATAAGTTGTAACTTATAACATTAAATTGACAGTGTGTGTGTGTATGAAGAAGAAAAAGTGACGTGGCCTTTAACGGTTTATTGTACAGGTCGTGTACCGTCAAACATACATCCTTTTTTCATTTTTCTTTTTTATATTTTATGTATTTCCCGCATGTCTTCATCTTTTACATCGATTCAATAAGATAAGCGAACCACACTTATAATTTTCCATAATTTTTACATCCAAACCGCTCAGTTTATTTCTGTAATGTACAAATGTTGCCTGACAAAAAATGATCATTTCGTCTCAATGTAATGTGTCGTCAAAAATAAATATTTTTATGACCAAACGGGACCAGTCAATACACAACTCCTAATAACAAGAAATATTTCGGAATATTCCAAAAATATTTGTCAAAAATACTCCCATGTCCGATTCCAGAAATATTTATGGTACATTTCTGGAATATTAAAAAAACGTGAATCACCTAAGAATGTACCAAAAATATTCTTTTCTATTAGGGAACTGCTTATACCATAAAATTGTTACTTTACACAAAATCATCGTGCAAAATTACAGCTGTCCTTACGTATTCCATTATAAAAAAGTAAAACAACGCGGAGCTAAAATGCGCGCGCATCCGTTTTTAAGAAGTAAAGCTCGACATGAAGTTGCAGTTGTTAGGTGAAATGCGCGCCAAATATGAATGACAAGTGAACGTTAATTATCTAGTTGATTTGATTTTCAAGCAAAATATTCTAATAATCGACAAAATTTATTGAGTTTAATGAATACCTTTTGGTTAATGTGTAACCCAAGCGAAAAAAATTTCAAAGCGTCAACGCAATTTTCAATTCCACAGCAAACGCTAACACGTGGCGAAACTATGGGATTTGGACGAAATGGTTAGATATATGGCAGATTCTGTGGCACTAAAATTTTCCCACTTGGGTTACCTGAAGATTTCGAAATATAATATTTTACGACGTACAGCATTATTAAGCAAAAAATAACAATATAATTTTTACTAAATATGCAAATTTTACAGCATAAAAACCTAGAATTTCGCGTAAAAAAGAACAATTTCAAGGTTACACATAATTGTCGCGCGTAATTTGAATACGTAGTGACTCGTCCCATTGCTATAAATTATCGCAATCGTTCTTCGCGACGCTTAACGAATGTTTCTAATAAGAAATTGACAGTGAACCTTCGTACTTGAAAAAGGTAATTATGCGAGTACGCTCAAAGTTCTTGACGCAGTGCTGTTAACCCATTTCCAGTTTGAAGGGTATAAATTCGCCGTATAAAACCTTTTATTGCAATAACGCAGTCCCGCAATGATTCCTGGAATTTTGTTGCACTTATTGTTAAACGTCAATAAACCGCTGCTCTGCCTATAAAATGTAAATTATAGTACTTAATGTTTGTATCATCACAACAAGCTTAATTATGTGCCTTTAGTGAGCTCGTTCGACGCCACTAATCTAGACAGAGGGAATGAGGAAAACGATGAAGACAGTCGTTAATTATAACACCATTTTGTACTCATTTATTGGTGTTACAATTGTCGCAATGAATTTGACCCATTTGCCACTGTTTCACTCGACAAAACTCTTTCACTTTTACATCACTTTTATTTCATACTTTAAAGTTTACTTTATTAAAAAAAAAGAGTATTGTTCTTATGTTTGCCGTATTTTTCTTTTTATTGTAAATTTGTGACAAGTGTTTGCTCTTTGTACTCTGAATGAGAACGTTTGCTTGTAATTTTTTGATACCTTTTTTTTGCTTTTACTTGGGATTACAAATTTATTGATGTGTTTCAATAAAATTTTAGGATTCGAAGGATTGTTTATTTGCTTTTAATATAAAAATATAAAGAATCAAGCGTCAACGCAATTTTCATTCGCCTTTTACATTAAAATTTACAAACGTCGAATACAAGTCGAACAACATCCTCCAAGCGTGGGATTCATTACGAAATAATGCCTATTTGCAATGCTAACCCTTTAGATTACAAAAAATGAAAGTTTTCTTTTAAATCCAATATCAGAACATTCAGCAAATTCAAATTAATCTATTAATAACTTTGTGAGGTTTTGAGATTTTACTTTTGTTAATTGGGCAAAGATCCGTATTCCATTGAATTTAATGAGTTTTGAGTATTGGACAAAAGATACGAAATAATGTGATAATTATTATTAATTGTCGCAATTAATTATTGTTATCTTGATATTTACAAAAGAAGTGTCTAACTACAGCGATACAATTTTTATTCATAATTTTTAACCAATCTAACGCACCTAAAGATGGTATTTCTTTATGTATTTACAATCGATTTTATTACAAGTTTTTAATGAGATGTGCACACTGCGAGACGAACATTTTGACCAATAAAAATTGTAACTCTTTAGACGTGTTAGGTCTAAAAAATTGACAGGGCTCAAATGTTTTAAGGGGGAGTGACACCTTTGACGTGAAAAAAACCCAATTTTGTCTTGCTTAATCAATACTTTTAAGTATATAGAATATAATTTCAATCATAAAAACCACTTCTGAAATTGATTTATGTAAAGGATATTAAATTTTGTACAAGATGTAAAACTTTAAATGCGATTTTTTTCGAAACATTGTTAAAACTGATGGACAGTATAAATCAAACAATTTACAAAACATTTCTGAAAAACTAGTTAAAATCTGGCTGCAAAGGTGTCACTCCCCCTTAATTGAAACCATTAAAATAGGAAATGAAGGTGTGTTTATTGATCTGTTTATTTAAGCGGAATAAATTAACTCGTTGTATTTGTATCGAACCAATCTATATGCTATATACGTATTACGTCAACTCCTGTCTATATGTAGGCCTTCTCACAAGTGGACCCCAATTTGTGTTTGCAAACTTAGAAGCGTGTTGATCGAGATTCGTGATTCTTATCATGATACTAAGCTTATTCTATTCAAATTTATAGAGACCATTTGAGAAGACAGATGAGTCTATAGAATGTAAAAAATAGATACAGCCTATTTATCTTCCCATCGTTGCTGGAAAAATAAAAATAAAAATTATGCACACTGAAAAACAAAATTGAAAATTATTGCACTAGAAGCTTAATGTAACACAGAAATATGTCTAAAAAATAGATTAAATGTCCATTCTATGTTCACTTTAAAATTAACAACACAAATTAAAAAAGGTATCAAGTTAATGTATCTTCAATAAAAATAATTTAGCTCAATAACAGTTATAACAAACATAAATGTACTGTAGAATTAAAAACTGTATATAATCTATTTATCACTCTATTGGTAGGATTCAAAGTAGTTATTTGTCAATCAGTTTTACCATTCAGTCGTAACGACACATGTAAAATTAATGTTCAAATCTTACAACAAGTACATTTTAACGAAACTTTTTTCTTAACTTTAATACTTTTAATGTGTATTATTAATTTTATTACATTGCACCAGTATACTCGATGAAAAGTGAACCTAGAATGTACATCCGATGATAAAAATACTTCAATCATACTTTCCAGCTACGTAAAATAGATTTTAGTTAGCTGACTTCTCTGAATTCTACATTCTATAAGTCAATCTGTTCTCTTCGGGACGTCACTTTTATTCATTTACATTTAAACGTATTTGTTACAAGTAAAATGTATGTTTTTTTTCAATTTTCATGCAAAGTAAATTTTTAGCCAATAAATTTTTATCTTACAATCAACAATCAACAATTTCAACACAAACATTTATAAATGAAATTAATAAAAACGATGTCCCTTGAAATGTACAATTATGACAAAGTGTCTTTCGCGACAAATATATGCTGAAATGTGCATTAAAGAACCCGGGTACGAGCTATGAGCAGACTGTCCTTGCTGACTTATTACGCTATCATTTATACATTGTATATCGTAAAAATTACAACGACGTTATTACACGATCTAACCATTTGTCTGTGTATTCATAATTTCTTTCACTACAGCATTCGCACGCAAAAGCAAAAGCTCAGGCAGCCAGTGATTGATCACATGTGAGCTCTCCTTGAAGCAAAATTGTGTCATGTTTGTGTCAATCGTTTATTTTAGCAATTTATATTTGCGTTTTTTCGTTTACTTTTACATTTGTTACAATGTGGGTCCGTGAGAAAAAATGTTATCTTTTTATAATTTGGATAAATCAGAACCAGGTTTTCACTATCTCACCATTACGAATGGAAAAATATGGAATGTTCGAACTTGTTGTTCAAATCATTTAGACTTGAACGATAAGTCAGAATGCTCCAATACATTCCGAGGTACGGTTTTCCCCTTCCTCAAAAGTTTAGGCTTGTGTCATCGCAGAATTTTTATAACAGGGTAAAAGGTTTAGGATAAAAGATGAATTTGCTTCCTAATAAATGGATGGTTGAACTCCCATTCTAGGTCACGAGGCAAAGAAAAATAAAATGAGATAAATCAGTCGGATTAATGTAATCCTTTAAAGTTCATAATTAATGCTAGAATAAGAATTATATCGAATTTGGAACGGTCTATGCGATATTGAATAAGAGTCTAATGTTAAACATGTATTCGTTCGTTTGCATTGTGAAAATATGAATGCAAGTTAAAGCATCCTTAAAATTCACAATTGCCATCCCATTTCCGAAAAAAAATATATTTCGTTTTTAAATTGTAATTATTTCTTAAAAAAGTTGTCTAGATTTAAATACGAATGTTAAAGTTGTAAAATGTTTTGAAGATTGAATAAGTTCTATTCCCACGTGGAAGTAATTAGTCTGGACGAAGAATAGAGAAGACATCATGTCAGATATGTCTGACATTCCACTGGACTAAACTAATTTCATACTATAAAAAGTGTGCCAATAATCTGGCATTAATTTTGTATAATAATTTCGTTCAAAATATGGACATAGTGTAGATTATGATCAAGTTCCAGACTATCCTTTGTAGAAGTAAACAATTTGATAAGAATATGAAAAGTGTCTGGATTGAATTACCAGACCCTTTTCATATTCTTGGCACTCCTTTTCCACACTTTTATCTACTGTTTCTTTTCATGCGGGTTAATCTGGAAGTCGATCACAATTCAAAATGTATTCATATTTTGAACTAGATTATTCCCAGATTAATTCAAGATTCTTGCCAAGCTTTTTGTAGTATGAATCCAATTTGTTTGGATGTCTTCCAATTTACACCCAGACTAATTTTCCACCCGGGTTAAGAAAAAAGCAATTGTTATAAAAATACGAGAAATATTTATTTCGTGAAAGATTTGTTTAATAATTTGGTAACAAATGTGACTGTTTAGTATTCGGAATGATTCGTGAAATGTATAATTCGATTATTACATATATTTATTATCAAATGTACTTTTATTATTTTCATTTTGTCTTTACATTTTTTTTTGAAGTAAGAAATTACGATTTCTAAATTGCAACCGTACGATAAAATATGTGGAGGGATATGAGTCTTAATCTAGGGTTAGGCAAGATTTATAGGCAAGTCAATGTAACGTCATAATTAACTACAGATGCATGGACGAGCGACCAAAAATTACAAATGGTCGACGTGGTAAACAAAATTTATCTAAGACTGACTTTGCACAAGTGAATACCCACGATCAAAAAACGTATATAAAATTTATGTTGTATCATCTGCGATCTTAGCAAGACTCGCAGGATAATTAGACTTTTTTTATGTGAGATCTCAATTCTTTCACAGTTTGCTCGCAAGGAAAAAACTAATATTCACAATTGACTTGTACCCAAACATTATTACTCCAAACAAACATCCAATAAGTATTCAATTAACGTTCGTTAACCGACGATTATGACAAATTTGGCAAATAATACAATTTTTAAAGATTAAAATGTTATTATCATTTTGTCTTTTGCTGTAGCACTTATTAAAAGTATAATACATTTATTATGATAACGTAAATTAATTCTCCTAAAATTATTGAAATTACAAAAATTTACTAAAATGATAGATCTGAGTAGAAAAGATTAAAATCTAAAACAATTTATAGTTGATATTGTGTAGTTACTATAAAAACTTAATGGATTCCTTTTACTTTAACTACGTAGTTGGAATGATAAAATTACGCAGGAAATTCCCTTCCATCCAACTTATTCCATCTCTTCCCTATGTATTTTCAGCAAAACAATTCTCACGCGAAAAACCTAACCCAAACTAACTTGAGTATACCTTTGTTAAACAATTCAGTTGAATCTTATTAACTAATGAATGAACTGAATTCAATTGTAATTTTGTCTCTGCTATTTGACAATTAAATCTTATTGACAAATGAATCTTTAACATATCTCATTCATTCACACATGTAAAATACAAACACTCTAAAAGGATATAATTGGTTAAATAACGAACAAATTGTCATATTGAACTTTAATTGCAAGTTACACATGACTAAAATTAATCATACTATTCATTAATCGTATTTAACAAGAATGAATGGCTTTTTTTTTAACAAAGGTGTATGTAGCTGAATTAAAATGAATCCATTAAATTTACGTAGTAACTATGGTAATCATCCGGTACGAATGATATCACATAAGACAAACAACTCAATATACGTTATGTTTCTACTTGTTCATGTTTCGTTTATCTATCTAATATTTTGTTACCTTCGAACAGATACCTGATATCAAACAAAATCTTCGTAAAAAAGCGTGTTCATCTTACTGCTAAATATTCTCTTTCCGATTGACAACGTTTTATTCTATATACTATTTCTGTACAACGCAGGGTGTACTTTGCTAAAATATAAACAACTTCAACGGAACCTGCAGGTCACTTTACATCTTGGCATTTTATATTCAAACGTTATTTCCTTGCTTGTTTAATTTTTGAGATGTACGCAAATGACCACAGGAACGGATATTTGATTACTTCAATGTTTACAGCCGAATATCAATTACATCAGTCCGAACAAAACATTGTTCAATCAAACGCGTATGAAAAAACGCTCGAAACGCTGTCCTGAAAATGAAGTTTGCCTAAAACGTGAACCATTCTAAAATAAAACAACGTCTCGCCACGATTTCGCAATGATCTATTGAAAGGTCACCTAAAATTGACCTAAAATCAACCGCTGCCGCCTTATTCACAAAGACACCTAAAAATTGACCTACACCTAAAATTTGACCGGATCCCAAAAACCGTTAGAATCCGATGGAAAGCCCGTTTAGTAAAAAGTCTCGAGTTACTTTGTATATACAGTGAATGTACACACCATTCGTAGTTAATGCGTTGATTTTCGTTAAAATTCTACATTGTCCTTTTTAATACATTTGTTTAAAATTGTATGTGCGGCGATTGGGTTGCCGGCGTCGCGGGCGACAACCTTGTCTGCAGTCTAAGCTTTTAATGCCTCCGGTCAAAGAGAGCGTGATTGCTCAGCGCAGGGAGCGTAATTTAAGCCTCAGTACGAAATACGCGATGATCCTAAGGCCGATGAGGAAGCCGATCAGAGCGACGACGTCAACCCAGTACACGGCTTTCTCCATCGACATCTGTTCGAGGAACTTCTGAGGGCTTCTGTAATGGCAGTAATCTTGGGAACATTTTAGCTTGGCGCGATTGTACCCATAAACGGTGATCATTGCACCTTCAAATCCGTATCTGCAGTATGAGACGTACGCCAAGAACTTGAGGTACGTCGGAATGGCATCGAAATTGATGAAGAAGCCGGAAAAAAGCACTATCGGCACCGATGTTACTGGTCCAATAAAAACACCACTCTGAAATTGGTCATTGTTTTGTTAGAAAAGTCCAACTTTACTAAAGATGTCCATCGAGCTACTGCTTAAAAAGCATTAAATCTTGGTTCAAATTAGAAACCATTCTGCTGACTTGGCATTGTTAGCTTGATGCACGTAAACTATAGTATATTAATAATATTTATTGAAATATTCAGTGATTATTAAAAATTGGTTTACAGAGGTAGTGTTTTTTACAACTTACTTCCACACTCATCGCTGCTCCGATTAATAAACCAATTGATTGTGATACTAACGATGTTAAAATGCATATATTGAGATACATAAGAAACCTTTGTGTTTCTAATGGCTGATTTGTCATAAAGTAAACTATTATTACGTATGCTATTGAATATACGATCTGAAACAGTGAAACATGATTAGATCAGACTGTATTATACATTTGTTTATTTTGCATGGTTTGATCGACAATATTTACCTGGAATGGTATATCAACTAACGTTCTTGCAAAGTAAAAGGCCTTAAGTGAATACCAATAATTTAAGTGCTCCCTGACAAAAACTGCCATTTCCACAGGAACTAACATTTGTAAAAATAAATATGGATAAATTGAAATTATTCTTCGTACAGTATAACTTATATAATTACATTTGCATTATTTAGCAATGTATCATCATTTAATATTGCGTCATTTTATTATTCAATTTCCTAGATATTATTTATTACAAAATTTAAACTTACACGTAAGAATCGTCGGCATCATTGCAGTAAACATAAGAAACATAACTGTGAAGAAAACACAACCAGCATTACTGATAACCTCCGAGGCCTCATTACCAATGTTGTAGTAAATAGCACCAATGAGGAACCCAACAATTATATGCGATATCAGCCGTACCCTTGTTAATGTCTATAACAAGTAACATACATTTAAAATATTACACTTTGCAAATGCAAACTTATTTTATACCTATTAAAAGAAATTGGGTCGTACCATATCTCTCATTTGCGAGAGGAAAGTTCTCTTTAAAAGTATCCAAAATTGAATGAAGCTGTTGGTCGGAAAGCCGACTTTTTGCTCGATGCTTTCGGCGCTGTCCAAAAGCGATGTGGTACAAGAAACGGGCATATTTATCACAGCAGTTCCACTGGGAGCTTTGGCTACTCCGTTTGGCATAAGATTGGCCGTTTCCGTTTTCGTCTGTTCCTGTGGCGACTGTTTACTACCGTTCACTTGATTTCCATTTGTAATGGCGGGTAATTGATTTTGATAATTACTACAAACGCCACCGTTCACAGCTGCAACGAGCTTATCGACACATTCGCCATGTTCGCCACAAGCCACTTCCATTACTAAATAAACAATAAAGCAAATCATTTGAAAACTGCTCAGAAACAACAGTCAAATCAATATCAGGACAAAAGTATATGTGTTTTTTCTCTCATTAGTAAGATAGGACAGTATGAAAGAAAAAGAAACAAATATGTGGCAGTCAAGTATACCTACTTATTAATTAAAATAAACTATATTCCGATTAATTCAACCAGAATTCTTATTACCATAAAAATTAATCGAATAATGTTTTTTCTATGCGGAATTGATTAACATTCCAATCAAACTTGTTTAATCGTAATTTAAATTTATTTAAAAATTTACAAACATACCGTAATCCGCAGGATTGTGATAACCAGGACAGTCCAAACCCATAGAAGATAAAAAAGGTACAAGTCCTGCTACATTGCCTTGATAAATACTTTGACCCTCGGCTAATAGGAAAAGAAAGTCAAACATTTCGAATAATCTCGCACTGGGTTGATGAATGGTGCAAATGATGGTCCTTCCTGAAATAAAATAAAGAGGATTGGATATTATTGCTAACGGATACTTAGAAAAGGAAAAGAAAAATAAATAAATAATAAAAACAATTAAATTCTTGAAAACAACATTTAACAGTTATTCACCTCCTCTGCTTAATGATTTGAGTAAACTCAGACATTGGAAGCAGGAAGAACTGTCCAAACCGGAAGTAGGCTCGTCGAAGAACATCACCGGAGGGTTGTTAACCAGTTCTAAAGCTATAGATAGCCTTTTCCGTTGACCTCCGCTGAGGCAATGCGTTTGCGTATTGCTTGCATCACTTAGACCCAATGTTTCTATAATTTCTTCGATCTAAAATGAACCAAAATTGCATTGAAAAAAATTCAAAACTTATTGACGGTACATTGAGAAAAATTATGTTGGAAAAATTATTATAGTTTGCAGGAAATTATACCATCGACCTGATCTTTACAAATTTTCCTATCTTTTTAGGGATAAGAATTTTAAGGTTATTCTTTTTAAGAGATAAACTAAGCTGACTGTTATCTATAATTATAAAATAATGTACATAAATAAGCTCGCTAAAGATTGTTTGCAGAAAACTGTAGTAATTTTTCCTGGAACTTATTTTCAATGTATTTTTTACAAACGTATCAACTTACCACTACTTTTTTTTGCACCATACTGATATCTTTGCCTAGTTTTAAATTTGCCGAAACCGTCATTGCCTCAAAAACAGTCAAGTGTGGAAGCAGACGGTCGTCTTGCATAATATAACAGGACATTTTTCGAAACTTGCGAAGATTCCTGTCTTTTCCATTGATTAGAACCGATCCACTTAAATGAGACGTTCTGCAAATATATAAAAAATTTTAGATGTAAAGTTTTATTTTAATTATTACATTCTTTTCACATTCATTAACTGATTAATGAACCAATTGTTACACAATTACCCACAGTTTTAAACCATTTTTATAAGAAAAAATGATTAATAATAATTTTAATATCCATTTTGTTTTAATTAATACTAATTTCAATAACATTGAATGTAAAACACTGACATAAATTACAAAGATGATCAGTAAAATTTTGTTCTTTGGAAATATTATACCCATTTGTTTTTTGTTTTTTTTTACTTTTGCCAAGATCTCTGCAAATTAAAGAATTAAATTTCCAAATTTTTGGATTAGACAATCACAAAACATCCCCGCAAAACTTGTAATCTATGTTTTCTTTTGTAAGCGAAGAATCGATAATAGGCATGTATAATTTAACTTACTTGTAGCCGGCCAGGACATTCATAAGTGTACTCTTCCCCGCACCAGAAGGTCCCATAATAGCTGTGAGCTCGCCCGACTTGAATTTTCCGTTCACACATTTTAAAATAGTTTTGTATCCTTGAACGAAAACAAAAAACAATTAATTACAACATGAACTTACTTAACAAAATTCATAATTTATAACATTCGACTAATAATACTTTAACATGTAATTGTATCAAAAAATACTTCACAGAAGAACATCCGTGCAATAAAAATAATGAAGTTTTATTATTTTCAATTGAAAATCTGGATAAAAATGTTATTCTAATTAGCATAACTCTTTGGAATATGAGTTTGCAAGTCGTTCTAATGACTCGGATCACGCAGTATGTAATCAAGAAGTTCTGCTAAGAAATCATTCATTATAAAATTTTATGTAACGTCACAACATCGCACGCAAAAGATTTATGTCTTGCGTTTACGTGAGAAGTTTCCAGGTGTCTTTTTTTTATTACTCACTGTCTGTTTTTTATTTGCAAAAAATATCGCGTCATTATCTGTTCAATTTTCGACAAACAAGCAATTAATGTTATTCATAATGTCATAGGAACACGCCTGGACATTGCAAAGTCCTTCGGTGTACTTTTTTTTTGTAACAGTGAACATTTGTTCCATTCATTGTGTGCAATTACTCAAAATTTTATTGCAATAAAAAGACATTTTTAAAATTTAGGATGTTTCACCCTAGTTTTTTGAAAATTATATCTAAAAATTATATCTCATTTAAAAATGTATATATAAGACATATATGCCACATATATGTTGATTTTTACATGGGGTAATTGCGTTAATACGACCATGGTTATAATTTCTAATATACTTAAATGATGAAGTCGTTTGATTAACAAATATCTATGATTACATTTTATGCGCAACAATTTTGCGCATCTTTTGTTTTATGCACCACCATAACCTCTGTACTCTCCATGTAAGAAATTCAACAGAAAATTTTCAAAGGAATTTCCGTAAGGAAGGTTACAACACTAAAAAATAATTTAAATGCCTCCAACTCGATCGTAAAATTAAATTAAATTCCGGCGAATTCGCGAAGATAAAATTAATTTCAATCTAAATGAAACCGTGAAATAAAAATTAACAAAAATTTTCGTGTCTTTTTCATGACAAAACATATATAAATAAACAAGAAAAAACTATCAAGGGCTTTGCATTGTACTAAAGACGATTCCTGCATAGGATAATACATATTAATTCTATATTTAAAACATTCTTCAATATTATCGCAAGTTTTGTGAGCGGAACGTAATCGAATTTGAGATTTATTCGAATAAATGCCGCAAGATGTGTTGCAGTTACGAATTCTCGGCTTAAGCGCAGTGTACATTTGCGCACCGAAACAAGCCGACAATTCCCGTACATTTTTATCGATTCTTTCAGTATTCAGGTCGTTAACATGATGCGCTAACAAATACAGACTATTGCGAGTAATATTTACACAAATATAAACGCGCTTCTAAAAATATAACTAGAAATCTATTAACTGCTTTAATTAACCGCGGGCAAATTAAACTCGCAAACGTAACATAAGAGAAGGAAAAGGTGATTTTTCACCCCTGAACAGTTGTTCCAGTGGCAAAAACGGAAGAGTTTTTTGCACCGAAGCGTAAACTGGTAATGAAAAGTGGGTTCGTGACGACAATTTAAAGAGTAAAAAATCGTGGGATAAGCTCGGACGTGAATCGACGTTAACGTCGAAATCAAATGTTCACGCATCAAAGTTCATGTTCTGTATTTGGTGGAATATGATATATTATGAGCTGCTAAAATCGAATGAAACCATCATGGGGGATGACTAACGACTACAATTGATACATTTGAGCCGAGCATTGAAGAAGAAATGGGAATATGAGCGACGAAATGATTTTGCAGCATGACAATGCTCCACCGCATATTGCAGTACCAATGAAAAACTACTTGGAAACGCTTAAATGGGATATCCTGCCCCACCCGGCGTATTCTCCAGACTGCCACTTATTTCGATCAATGACTCAGAGCCTGTTTGAGCAGCACTTCCGTTCTTACGAGGAATGCAAAATATGGATCGATTCTTGGATTGCCTCAAAGACCGGTCGTTTTTTTTTTAATGCGGAATACGTATGTTATCAGAAATATGGGTAAAAGTGGTCAGCAATGGGCAATACTTTGAGTAATCAATCGATGTGTCCACAATAAAGGCTCAATTTTCAAAAAACAAAATCCTTCAAAACTCAATTATACCCTCTATGTAACAATTTGAAAAATATTTTTTTTTTATCGAGAGCTTTGAGTAAGCTTTGAAAAATATTTAATTGAACGATAAAATGTTACTAAAATGTTCAAAGTTTATTTCAGAAAATAATTTGGTTGTATAAATTTGTTATATGAATATTTCTTATAATAACCATGAATATTGTTAACATGCAGATGGATAATCAAGAAGAGAAGAAAGTGAAGAAGTGTATAAATTTCAAAATAATAACATTGTTATGATAAAATGCACGAAAGAACCATTTACGAATAGAAAATGCTAGTTTTTTTTTTTATTGTTATTATTCAGAAATTGTACAACTACGTTACTTTTAGTATTACAAACGGGATCAGGGTCATCAAAATTTATTTTTGAATTGGAGTAATATCGTTTGCAACTAGTTCCCTTTGTTATTGGATTTTTATGTTCCCTAACAATGTTTTTACGATATTCACTTTACTGTTTATTGAAATTTACATTAAAATATGAGTTCATTATTCTTTTCTTATTTATTATAATTTATAAAATTTATAAATTAATTAGTACACTCAAAGAAAAATTTAGAGCAACTAACTAAAAATAAAAAATCACTCTTGAGTTTTTTTCATAAATGAAGTTAAATACATTTTTATCGACAATCTTGAACGCAGTGATTATTTGTTGTTTCTACATCAACTAAATAATTTATTTTAACACAAGTAAGAGATATTAGTTATTCCAACTAAATTACATGTTACCGTGAAAATACCAACTAAAAAAGTAAGTTGCAATTGAATAAATTCTCGTAACTACAGTTTTTGATTTACCAACTTTAAATTCATTTAGCCCAACTTATTTAACAAGTATTTAAAATTTTTAGTTAAATAAACTAAACAAATTTCTATGAGTGTATACTAATTAATTACACATATTATTAAACGTTACGTAAGATATTTCTTGTGTATTTAAAAACAAAATAAAATAAATTATTTAGACTGTTTTAAATTGATCATTGCGGATTGTAAAAATTTTAAAAGCAATTCAATTTAAATGAAGCAAAGTATTTACTGTGGGCGGTACATAATTGTGCGCCATTTTTCTTTTGATGCACATAAATACAGACGAACAGAATTCCAATTTCTGCGTTTGGCCGACTATTCTGCGTTATAAAAAATAGTAAAATTAAAATTTATATGGTAGCTTTTAATTAAAAAATACAACAAATTTCTCTTATCATTATCATTTTTTCTATTTTTAATAGCAAAAAATTTCATTTTTTCCAATTATTCTTAAATTGATATAAAATGTTATAAATTTTATTATTAATTTTTTGTTCGATGTACCTGCTTTCAAGAACATCGTATAAATATTATACAGGTTTTCCATAATATTTCATGTATTTCGTATCTATCGAATCAGTTAACTTCAAATAGTCCAGTTTTTGTATGCAGTTAATTAAAAGTGCACAATTGCACAAAGACCCACCTCTTTTTCGTCCCTCGGACACGTTGTAAACCAAGTTCTTAAATTCTATGTCGACCGGCGGCCTTTTCGGTAGGTGAGTCAGTGATACGACCGGCTTTTTGTTAGATTGCCCCAGACCCTCACCATTGTGATTAGGCGACTTTCCTACCAATAAGCCAGTACAGTTCACCGCGCTCGCAGTGCCATTGGTTGCTGCGCCATTGCAGGTGCAATGCACGTTATTTGGCAGAACCCTGTAACACGAAAAACAATTTTTTTATATTAAAATAAATATTTTTAACAAAAAATATGCAATACAAAAGTACTTTATTCTTATAACAACCGGATTTATTTGGAAAATCCACTTATCATTAGAATAATTCAGTTAAAATAAGTGAAAATTAAGGTTTAATAAACTGATTTAATAAATGTTCATAATTTAGTTTGCCATATAATGATATTCTGCAAGTATAATGCCAAACTAGTGAACTTTTTATTAAAAATTAATATTTTTTTCTCTCAGTGTATATACGACACATATGATTGCCATATATGTCGCATATATGCTGCATATATACACCCACATATGTTGCAATTGTACCCAATATATGCCACATATATTTTGATTTTTACATAAGTATATAACAATAATATTAATGTGTGTGCTATATATATAATATTTAATTGAACGTACACAACTTTATGAGACAAAATAAGCAATTTATTTGAAAACTTTTATTTATATTGCAGGGTTATTCAATCGGACTCTTCAATTGGACCCTTGAATGGCTGGCAGAGAACTCATCTTAACCATTACTTTTGTTTATGCCAAGTAAGTTTATCAGATATCTTCACTTTTCGTATTATCGTCACGTATTTCGTTCGTCTAATGGCCCTGAAACCGTGTGCAGTAGGTTTATAAAAAAAAAAAAAAAAAGAAACAACAACAGGCTTACGACCTCACAAGACTGGGGAAAGGTCGACCTTTTTTGCCATCTGCCTTGCAACCTTACATCAATACCTGAATAATTGGTCTATTCATTATTCGAATCACATATGCATTCATAAATATACTTCACTGATCAACACTATTCACCAGTTATTCCGGATCGCCGCAAAAATATCTCGAAACAATTTTATTCGTTCGTTTACAACTGAATTGATCAAGATTGGGTTATTTCGCAGGTTTTTTTTCCACTGTTTAATCTTTATTAATTTGCAGTTTATCGCCAATTACTGGTTTTCATACCGATCAAAGGGTATTTTAGAAAAGTCTATAAAAATATTTGTGGCAAAAAAATATTTTTTGCTGTAAATAATAAAACTTCAAAAATACTATAGGATCTTATTACTTCTGATTATTTATGATAATTTCTGATAATTGTGCACTTTGTCAGAAGTATCTGTATACATATTTTCTAACAATTTCTCTAATACATAGCATTAAACAGTAAATAGTAAGAAAATAGTAGAAATTATCAAAAAAAAATGTAAAAAAGCTTCTGACGAACTTAAGAATAATAAACTGTAAGGAAATGTCAGACCTAATCAGAAATAATCAGAAGATTTGTATATTATATTAAGAAGAATTGATAAAGAAACATTTTTTCACAAGGGCAACAATTCATTTTATAATGAATCAATATTAACAACTGTTAGTATCCAGATTTATTCGTAAAAATGTTCACCTTTCGAAAGTTATCCCCAAATCAATACAATAATTTTTAATGGCCATTATTTCACTCACTATATATAACGCATAAAATTTCCTTACATTGAAACATTTTATTGGAATGTACGAATTTTGCAAAATACCCTAAACAATATCATAATGACAATAGACCGGTTTAGTAATTTCCTTATAAATAGCTTCTATTTAAATCCGAGCAACTTCTATCCGGCTCTGCTATCTTATATATACACGCAATCACATACAAAGTAGCGATGTATAATGACAAATAATTATAGAAGATCATCCGCCGCTTAATTCGCGAAGATTTTCGGAAACAACTTTCGGCGCGAATGAATAATTTGCGAGATATTCAAAACGTCGATTCGATCTGCAAAAATGATTGCCACGTGATGCCAAGTCGCAATAAACCTTAACCCCCCCCCCTT
>JABFPN010002246.1:0-23333 GCA_022817305.1 Leptoteleia sp. ZL-2020
GACGTAATTTTTGGAAATAGACTTTTTATAAATTCAAAAACTTAAAAATCGTACTTCCAAAAATTACGTCGTATTTGAAAACCATAAATGATTTTATTTACCGAATAATATTCTCCCAATGCCATAGAATTAACGTATTTTGGCCGATTTTTAATTTTTGTCCTTTAAACAATTATAAATAAAAAGACACTGACTCCGTGAATATAGCGCTGACATTTCACCTTAAATAATTTGATTCATTGAAATTATAAGTGGCCAAATAGAGAATAGTACATTTGATTAGGCGGAATTTGGAAAAAAGGGGGTACTGTTATTGGACGATATTGGATGGTACTGAGTTTTGGACGATAAAATTTAAATGTTGCATCCCTGCAGTTTACATATTATTACTATAATAATCATTAAAAGTGACTTTTGGAACACTAAGCAAGTGTAACTCAGGCTGTTCCAAACTTGACCGGCAGTATTGGCAAGATAATTTTGAAATATACTTTTAGTCAGCTCGTGCTTAAGTATCCATAATAAGGTTTAAAAGAAAAAAATAAACAATTTGTCTTATAACAATTTGTAGTGAAGAAATTTTTGGCCCAGGACTTGCCGTTAGTTATAAAATGTTCAACAACTGCTTTCATTCTCCCTTACATAATTTTATCTTTGTCTTTCACGTATAATTAATAACACAAAAGGTTTCGTTACTAACTTCACGTGTAAGCTGTAGCCAGAAATTTTTTACTTTTGAAGTTTAAGTGCATAAATATTGTAATTTGTTAGAAAAACATACTTGATTTTGGTGATCGGTACAAGTAGGAATTGTTTACATACTAAATACTTATTTATAATATTAAAGTGTTGTTATGAATTAAATTTCTCTGTAACGAAAGTTAACCTATATTTTACAACAACAACAAGTTAACCTATATATATATATATAAACAAAACATGGATATCAAGTCAAAATCTCAGGTGGACAAAACAAAAGAGGATAATAATAGAAAAAGATCATTTGTTGAAGACATAGGACCAATTTTAGTGAAAATTGATAATGGATCTAATGAATTGGTTGAAGATATACACCTTTACAAAAACGAAGTAAATAATTTTTACATTCTCATACTTTTTATATAGAATTTTAAAAAAGTTTATCAATAACTAAATAAGTAAATTATAATTGTGTCAAAATAATGTGTTAATTATAATTACTTCAACTTATAACATTTTTTTTAGAAATTTTTAACGACACTTAATTATATCTGACTTATTCTATTTAACATCCAATATTTTTTGTTAAAGTGTCAAAGAACAGCATTATAATTGCACACACACAGCATTCCATTCTGCTGTTCTTTGACACTTGAACAAAAAATATAGGACGATAAAAGGAGTAAATTATAACATTTTAATTTTGTCTATGTTCTATACAAATATTTTTATATTTTTTTAATATTAATAAGAACATTACATGCTTAATATGATATTAATATTTTTTAACTTATGTAATGTAACATACCCTTATTTATCTAAATTTTATTAGCAAATTAATAATGAACAATGATGCTTTTTAATTTTTCAAATAAATTTCTTTTATATATTCATCAAATGTGATGTATCCTTAATAATATAATAATTTTAGAGATATTGATATACTAATGGTTTTTCTATATTCAGATTTATTATAAAATTATTTTTATAATAAACATTGAATGATTTCAGATAAATATTGGTAGAGCTCGTAATAGTGATGTATTGATTCTTAATACTTTAATATCACGAACTCATTGCTGTTTGAAACGCACAGAATTTAATGAATGGATGGTAATTAACAAAAGTTCAACTATTACTAAGCTTAATGATAAACCTATTCCTCATGGTGAGTCTTGGAAGATAATTGAAGGTGATATTTTACAACTAAGTGAATCTACAGATTTCAAATTCAAGTTTCACTTGAATAGTAAATGCAACCATAAGTTGAAAAAAATTTGTTCTAAAGGAATTGCATCGAATAATGATGTTCAGTGGCAAAAGACACAGTTTATTAAACAGCAAGCTAATGAAAAGAAAGATCTCGAAGACAAGCTCGCTGCTGAAAAGCAAAAACAAAGTGAATTACAAGATCAATTAGAAATACTTTTAAAACAGCAACGTGATAGCAAGAAAGATGATGAGAAATTAAAACTGCAGATATCAAGTTTGGAAGATAAAATTGAACTTGGAAACACGGCGGAAACAGAACTTAAATTGAAATATGAGCAGTTACTTGCAAAGCACGAAGAAGGGAAACATAAATTTGAAGAACAAATGGCAGAGGAAAAGCGCAAATGGGAAAAAGAATTGGAAAGTATAAGAAAAGAAAAGGAATCTTTAGAAGCTGATTTGAAAGAGAAGGAGCTTGAGTGGAGACATAAAATGGATAATGTAGTGAAAGAAGAACAGAATGTTCGGGAAAAGTTATCAAATGAAAAATTTGAATTAGAGGAGAAGATGAAAAAATTGGAAGAAGCTATTAAGGAGAAGGAAATAAAAAGTAATAAAGATGCAGAAAATATTGAAGGTAATTATAATATTAGATGACTCTTTTTATTTGTGGGTACAAATTTAACGCCTTTTAGTAATTTTTGTGGTCATTATCAAAATTTCTAAAAAAATATTCAGAAGCACGCGTAACTATTGTCACGTGATAATTTGTCAATTTTTACTGGTTGTTGCATGGTTCTTGATTTGGTTCATAATTTTTTCATAAATTTAATTTCTTAATATTTTATTTGTAAGTAAATCTTATTTATTGAAAAAAAATTATTTTCCTTCAATAATTTATTATATTTATTTATAGAAATTATTAACCTTGACAATCATATTATAGTTTATGAGCTGAAAAATGCCGATGATATCAATATAATTGATACAATTGATTTAACCCATGATATTGTTGAAGGGGTAACAACACAACCTAAACCTAAAGATAATCACATGTTCAACCTTGTAAATGATATTATGGAAGAACAACTTACTTGTAGTATTTGTTCTGAATTATTTGTTTCTGCAATGACATTAAATTGTACACATACCTTTTGTCAATATTGCATACATACATGGATGAAAAAACGTAAAGAATGCCCTAATTGTCGAACTACAATTGTATCAATGAATAAGTCACTTGTACTGGATAATTTCATAGAGAAAATGTTAGAAAATATTTCAATAGAACAAAAGCAAAGGAGGCTAGATCTTATACAGGAAAGAAGTCGTAAGTATATTTCTTAATCAATGAATTTTATATTTTATTTTATATAAAATTTTATTATATTTTATGTTATATCATTACACTGTTCCATATTTAACGACCCCATTATACTTAACTGATGCCCTGATGTCCTACTGAGCCAGCACAAACCTGTTTCAGTAACTTGGGGAATAATTCTTACTCTCGTCTTTGACATTTCCCCTCAATTCAATAACCCGCAATCATTCAAACACAATTCACTTAATATAACAGATAAAAGTAAAACAAAGAAGTATTTTACAAGTTTCTTTTCTTTTTTCTTTTTAACTATTGAAATCATGAATAATGATTCAAACCATAATAATCAATACATTTACCTTAATTTTTAATAAATGATATTAGTTATTAAACATTAAAATATTGTTATATCCAATTCCAGTCGTATTTATGTTCAGTTATAAACATCTCATTGTTTTTCAACATTATTTTACATATATTAGATAATATAATAAAATAAGAATAAACACATAAGAATTTCAATATTTTCAGGACAAAACCCAAAATCAATGAAAGTTGCAAAGAAACGCAGATAATATCTAACTGTGGTGAAAATTTACAATAAAAAAATACATTATTTTTCGTATTGTTGAAGGTGAAAAAATTTGCTCGCATTATTATATTTTTATAAAATTATTTAATTTCACATTATTACTTTCAGTATCTTAAATTAGATATTAATAATAGATTTTTTCTGTGATATTCAGTTCTATTCCTTACAGTTCTTTCGTTCATCTTTACAATTCATTTTATGTTAATTAATGATAAATATAAAAATTTGTTTGGTGTTAAAAGTTAGTTAATATTAGTGTAACTTATTAATCATCAACAAATTTTTTTAAAATTGGTATGACTTTTATATCATTAGTAATATATAGTCAATAATATGTTTTTACATTATTTAGCATTTAAGTTACCTTTAGAAATTAAATGTTCACTGTTTATCAAGCATTATAATATAATACAAATTTATTTTGTTATAATGTTTATATTTTTTTTTCTTTACATTTGATTGTAAATTTAGGCATGAAATGTAAAAATTGTAATAAGAATAGTGTTAGTAATCAGTTTTATTATACAATAAATTAAATGTAAAAAGTTGTAATAATTAAATAAATTACCTACTGAAAAAATTATTTTATAATATATTCATCCCTATTACAAAATTTTTATAATGTCATTATTTTATTATTTTATTATATTTAAAATGTAATGATATTTAAATATAATTTGTTAGAATTATTAACATACATGTATTTTATGTACAGTGTTTGTCTAAGGACTAAGTGAACTTGAAAGAATTTGAAAAAAAAACTACTGGGCAATAACAAACTACATTCTTTCCGCTAAACATGCATAAAATGTACTTTACATTCATGCATTACATAAAAGTAAAGTTAATAAATATAATAAACCATATATATATTAAAATAAAGTTATTTTATATATATTTAAAAATAATACAGGGAAAATAAAGTTGATTTTTTAATGGAGAAAATGCTATATTTTGTACGGTGTACATTCATTCGGTGTCACTCTATACAACGTTACATCGATGTCGTTGACATACGTATATTAAAGAAATCACGCAGATCATCTAAGCTAATAATACTTCGTTTTATTCGATATTCATTAAAGTGTATCACTATTTTAAATAAACGCATTCTTCAATTATTTTTTGTTAGAAATATTTGTGCACTCAAAGTCAATAAAAGTTCAAATCCCAGATTATAAATGAACAGTTCTCCCTGAACATTTTAATGTTTTTATTTGATCTAGGAAATGACAATACTAGAACTCTGAGTGTACGTCGTCAATAAATTGACTGACAAAACACGCAATTTACACCACCTAAATTTAAGTTGCCTTATAAATGTAAATTTCTTCATTAATGAACAAATTAAATAACGTCTTTATACACGATGAAAAAACATGCATGTTAATTAATCAACCGAACGATAACATTCGTATTATATCGATTTAACTTTTTACATGGAGTATCGACAACAGTCGATGATTGTTTGAACTAAAGTTCTCGATGATCTCGAGAAATTTTACTAACTTTTATGTCCTACGAGTATCTCGTAATTAACTGTTGTTTTTAAGTTTACCTTTCGACATAAAAATTACAAACATAATGTTGTAATTATAACACTAGTCCGCCACTTTCAATAATAACTTAGATTTTGAATTTTAAATGCGAGATTATTTGATCTGTACTTTTACCATTGAATTTCATATTATTGTCATTTCTACGCAGATAAATAAAATTGCAACCCATACAACGTTGTTCAGAAACATAATTCCATTAAATTTAAAGCATACTGAAAGGTAACAAATTACAAGCGTGATATTCTGTCGAGGCAATTTTTGGTTTATTTATTTTAAATAATATGTGATTGTTATGTATAAAATTACAAAACATTGATGTTCTGTGTATTCCAAAATTAATCGTAACATGACATAGAAAACATCGCGATGAATTTTGATATTCATTGCCATGTAAAATCCGTATAAAAAATAACAATGTTCTTTATTCGCTCAAGAATAAATAATTTTGATGTAGCTAATTTTTTTTAATTCATTCACGTCATTATCATTAAAGTTATTTCAAATAACCGATTTTAGATTAGTGACAGAAAATATGCTTAACAATAAATAATTAACAAAAAGCTTAATTAATTTCGTAAACGACAGAATCGAAAATTTTAAAAGTAATTTAAAAATTCTTTATCTATGATACTATTAGGATTTAATTAAATTAAATACGAGAAAAGGTAAAATGAAAAACCTGCAAAAACAATTGAACTACGATTTTAATTAAGAAAATTTTCCATATACTGTACATATAGTAAAACGCGTCATTTCTTAATAAATGATATTTCAAAATGTTGCGTTTTACAAGGAATTAACAAAAAATATAACATATAAGGCGCCATCATGGATCAAGGAGTACTGTAAAAATCGTACCACGCATACGAATAGTACAGCGAAAAGTCATTCATACAAAATAACAGTGCTTCGATCGACGTTAACTTGATCCTGGAATGTTGAATGCTGCGTGAAACGAGCACTTCCGAACAACTGATAAATATGAAAAATGAAGAAATAAATAAAACACTAAATCACATACAAGTCTGTTCACGCGACGGTTTTTGCCAATCGAAAAATGGCAGTCACCTTTTTACTATAAATTAAATTTACGCAAATCCCTGCATTTCATTGAACCTTAAACATTATATTACACTTCACAATTCAATGTTACATCTTTACAAGTGCTATTTAAGCAATACTTTGGCCCAATATTTCCAGATCGCCACAATTTGCATTTACGACAATACCTTTTCATGTTTCTGTGTGTTTTATAAATATTAATATTTCTTTTTTAAATATACGTTACAAAGCACCATCTGTATGATTTTGTTTATTCATTCAAGTCACTCTGTTATCTAGGAAAATATAAATATAATGCGAAAATCAATTAATTTTTCATCTTTACTAAGAAAGTAAAACGACAAGAAATTAAAACGTAAAATACAACAAACTAATATTAATAACACTTAAATACAATTCCACAATTGTTTTGGAAAACGCTTTACAGGTCATATTATTCTTGTATTTTTCATTAAATATCTTTATGATTTTACTTTCTTAATAGAGAATATAAATTACAATTTTGTTCAAATTATATATATGTTACTAGATAATGAATTATTTCCATTTATTTATATGCGTTGCTCATGAGTGGAACAGCAGGGATTTGCAGGTTTTGTTGTTAGCTCAGAAGGGAAAGTAGTGCCAAGCAATTTTTCGATTGATGCAATAGGCGGTGGGCTATTGATTCTTCGCGGTTGTTTTCCGCCAAAGTTTGTTCGAAGTGACGCCGCGAATGTCACTTCCGGCTGAGCTTTCGTCCTCGCTCGACGATGCTGAAGTTTCTTCAGAGATCATTGCTTCACCGCCGGCCTCTTGCGGTCGTGGCCCGGAATTCGCATCCTCATCGACAGCATCGACGACTATCATTGGATTCTCCGGGATCGCACTTGCTCGGTTGCTCACGTCCGTGCGACGATTCTTAGGCGTGGAGCTGGCACTCGGAGGTATCCAGGCATTACCATCTTTACGCGGCGATGCCTCTGAAAATGATGTCGAACGTGCTCGCATCGTCTCAAAACTGCGGTGCCTTGAATTTGGTAATCTCAGAGAACTTTGTCGAGAAATTGAGGTTGAAGAATTTGTCGAGCGCTTCGAATGATGGTTAATCGATTCTTCGCGGTCTGAGAATTCATCCATTTCTAGCGTCCAAGACATGGAACCTCCTTTGTCAACGACAAATTTCATCGCGGGCTTCTGAGGATCAGAGTTCGATAGCTGCAGTGAGAAGAAAAAGACAGCATTATTAATTGATTCATCAGAATGTCGCCTAAGATCCAGCATGTTCTATTTTATTGAATTCTATTTTGTTGAATTATTACTGAAATCTATGCTTATAAGACTAATTTTACTTGTTTCAATATAAACGTATATGCATTATTTAATGTCAACATATGTGTTATATCTACTGTTAAATTTAAATACAACGCCTTGCGTTAAGATTCGATTTATCTAATTTTTTAGCAGGATGTCTGGTAATATCGAATATTACTTGTGCTGAAATCAAAACTTACCCAGTTCTGAGTCGCTGATAAATTTTCTCTTTCTGCTCCATATGACCTAGATAATGAATTATTAAGTGATTGCGATGGCGAGTACTGGTTACTTAAATTCTTATATTTCTTCTTCTGTTTTAGCTTCCATTCGAGCTCCTCGATTTTGTGATTTTGAAGCTCGTTATGTTTGGAAAATTGTAAATATAATTCGTTTAGCATAGCTTTTTCCTGAGTCAAGTTTCGCTCTTTCGTTTCTTTGACTATAAGCTGTTCCTGAAGGTCCTCACACTTAGCTTGGAGTGTTATTACACGCTGCTCTAGAAGATCCTTCGCTTCCTTTTGGCGCATTAACGTATCGTTTTCTGCCCTGAGGGTTGCAATTTCGTTAATTTTTATATCAAGAACCGAACGCAAAGACTCAGCTTCAGCGACCAGAGCAGCGCTCTTATCCGATATATGATTTCGACACTTTATTTCAGCGTCTCTTCGTGCAAGTTCATTCGCATGCTCAGATTGTAGCCTACTTATAGCTAGGCGGTGTTCTTTTGTGGTTTCCATAAGCGCCCCCTGTAGTCGGGTCACCTCACGTTTTGCCACTTCCAGACATTCCATTTGTTCAACATACTGGGCTTCCACTAAAAACAAAGATATATTATTAGTAATAGGCTATATTAGCTTTTTAGGGGAACTAATGATTAAATTGCAGTTTATTTCTAATGATGTATTAAGCTTAAAGTACATTTTTCAGCAGATGGAAAGCTGAACAATATAATAATAAAATTAAATTACTTAATAATTTATCGTTATGGTTAGTAATTTAAATTTTATGCAACAAAAAGATTCCGCATTTTTACATTATTAATTAAATTATTAATGTTGCTTACAATTTTGAAGCCGAATATTATTTCTTTGGCGCTCTTCTCTCTCATGTTCTGTTTGAAGTCTGCTTTCATCCACCTGAAATCATAAGACAAATTGTGCATAAATATTTATATCCAAAATAAAATAATAAAAATACACTAATATAGTAATAAACGATTGATATACCATTTTTAAATAATAAATTTGTTAACATTTGACATTATATAGTCATTTAATTATTTATAGACTTTAATAACATAAAAATTGCATTCCTAATGCAGAATAACTTTTTATGCTTATAAAATAGGTAGGGCAACGTTTGCATTTGTTACTACATCATCAACCATTATTGATATTTCCCACTTTATCTATTTGCCTAGCAGTTTATTACATCGACGATATTTTTCCGGCACACATCGCAACTGAAACCTGAATCACGCACACCGCAAGATTTCTCTTCTCGAATTGAAGATTTTCACGCCGACAACGTCTATCCGTCAGGGCAGATATCATCACTTTCGAGTATTTATTTTTCGTCCAACCTCATTTAGCGTCTAATGGATATGTTCGGCGTTTTGTATCCCGGGTAGAAAATTTGAAAACATTCGTTCGATAATAAAAAAAAAAAGTATACTGAATTTTTGATTATCAAAATCGACAAAGAATTTCAAAATCGATGAAAGAAAAAATAAGAATAATGGTAATGCTCCAGTGGAGAGAAATCTTGTTGTGTAATATCGGATGAAGATGTAATTACCGATCCATCTCTTTAGTCAAAAAAGAAAAAAAAAAAAATAGAATTCGCAGTCCGGAAAATTAGGCAGTTACGCGAAAGTAAACTTTTCGTCTCTTTGACACAATCATTATGAAATTATTTTCGGATCGCGTTAATATATGAATGCAAATATTTCAATTGCGTATGAATTAAATTCACTTTTACTATTTATAGAAAAATAATGAGTGAACAAATTCAACTAAATGGATCAAAATTTAATTCAAACAAATATAAACTTTAATTTTTTAAATCTAATTGTATATAATTATATATAAATGTAATAACTGAAACAAGTTTAAGCGAAACTTAGTATTTGTACAGAATTAACGATATTGCAAACAAAGTTCGACTTAAAGCTCATTGGCCGAAAACAAAAAAAGAAAAAGAAAAAAAAAAACAACTACGTCAATGTCGGTCTAAAAATTGTTCGCTTGGCTTAGGTCATTTGTTATTTGCGATCGCACGAGAGCGAATGAGAATAAACGAGTGGCAGAGATTTTGAGAACTTTTACTTTTTAAACGCAACCAGAAAAATGTTATCCAATCGACGATACGAAGATCCGCGTGCTGGAATATCAAAGCCACTTTTAAGACCAGCAAGACCCGTTTGCGCGCACCTGTTGCTTTTACCTGACTGGATAACTGTTTTCTACTTGCTTTGGAAAACTACGAGTCAACTGATTTTTCTAATTCGCATAGAAATTTTTTTTTTGGTTTATTCTTAATCGCAAATCATTCCAGAAAGCTTTTTCAACAAAATTTTACAATTCTTTGTTAATCGACTGCAAACATTTAATTAAGTTTCATTATGTGTTTGTTGTTGTAATTAGTTATTATTTATTTATTTAACATTTCTTATTATGAATAATGGTATTACAATTAATAACGACCCATAGTAATCTTTAAATAGTACTTCTTTACTTCATTTTTGTATTTAATTTTTATAATTATTTGCCATAAATGTCCACTAGTTTTTTCGATTATCAAACGGTAGTAAAATTTGATTTACTATCGATTATTTACTAATTTAATTAGTTTGATTATTAGTAAATTAACGTTCGTATGTAATTGTTCTCGTTTATATGAATATAGAAGTGATATAAGTGGTAAAAGGATTTTGTGTACTAATTTTGTCAATTCCACAAAACAAACATATATTTTATTTTGGGACTTTTCAGGCACGTCTCCAATAAATGATTATATCCAGATTGCCTCGGTCTATTTTGATATAAGTAACAGATAAGAGCGCAGCCAAAATTCGATTGAACTTAAAGGTCTCAATAATGTTTAGTTTCGCTTTTGCTATTAAATTACGTCCTACTAACTGACTACGTTTAATAAATTATATATACAAACGGTATAGGACGATTTAAAGGAATATATTTTGTTATATTGTTATACTACGAAAATGTATATTTGTATAATCATTTAAATTAGTTATATAATCAAGTATTATTTAGTTTAAAAGTATGCTTGTTTATGTTTAAAAAGAAAAATTTAGTTTTAAGGAAAAAAAGTTTAAGTAAAAAATCATTTTGTTCTTACAATAGTTTGAAAGATAAACTTTGCAACCTTCAAATTACAAGTTTGCTATCTTATCAAAGTTTACTTATTTATTATAATAATCACATGACAAAAATTCAATCACTCCATTCATAATTTTTTAAACGTCTAGTCTAAATAATGTATTTAAAAAAATTATTAATATGCATATTGTGATAAAATTAATACAATGAGTTCTCTTTATGTTGTATTTTTTTAAATTTATTTCACCGATATTACGTGGAATAAGTTATTTTGGTGTTTATAATAATAACTACATGATTTGAGGTAATTCTCAATTATATGTTTATTATGTAATAGAATCTTGATCTCTGATTTTATTTTTATTCATTTATTTATGCTTTGCTTACGTTTAGCCACAGTGATAAATTTACTCTAATTGTTTATTATTACTTCAAACTTTTTTTCACATACAATTTATAAATGTTTAATTTAATTCGGTTGAATGCAAAAGATAAATCGTTAATAATTTTGAAGATTATCAAGATTATTATGTTGACATTAATCTATTTGGAATGTTTTTATTGAATTCAAACCTTAAATTTGGAAATAACATTTATTTACAACACATACATAATGAAATATATTATATTATTCAAGAATAATAAAATATAAATAATAAACTTTAGTATTTATAATTAAATTTCTTTTAACTATTTATCTTCACTTTTTTTTCATTTAAGGAAGCAAATACAAAATAAGTTAATTTATTAAAAAATAAGAGTTAAATTGAAGTTAAATAAACTGAAAAATTTTTTATTTTTAGGAATGGTGCTACAAATGACAACGGTCTTTGTAATAAATAAAATTAATAGATAAGATTATAAATGTGCATCATCGCCATAAAAAAACCTAAATTTCATTACATTCAGAAAACTGGTCACTTAAAACATGTAACGGTCACTTTATGCAATCGACTTTAATTTGCCAAAGACAGTAGTAGTCACTTAAAGCAAGCAAGTAAGTTTCGCTTGCTTCGATTGATTACTTTTTGGAGTTCGAAATAAACAAAATTTTTAAACCTTGAAGAATATCCATGGATTGTAAAAAAAAAAAAATACAAAATTCTACAAATTTTTGGCAAGTACGACATTTATATAATGTGTCTGCAATTAGTAAATTACACTTATATGAATAACAATGTGCAAAAATTACTTTCATATCAGAATTATATCTTTTTAAACAAAAAAAATTCCCCCATTACACGAAGAGTATCGCGGTATCCGTCCGAAATTGATCCCTAGGATATAATCAGATATGATCAGATGTACCGTTAATGTTCAAGAGACATCCCCAGAAGCGGTCATTTACAATATCTTAAAATATCTTATCGATATCTCGGATACTTTCGAGATGTCTTAGATATCTCTAGCTAATAGGGTACTTTAAACAAAAATAATAATAAACTTTTATTTAAGGCACTCTTCTGTTGCTAGAAGATACCCCTTTTTTTAAAAAAAAAATAACATACTAAGGTGATCAAAAAATTATAGTTAACAGAACATACACTGAGAAAAATAAAATAATAAAAGCTACCATACTTTCTGGCATTCTGAGACTATGCTCCAATGTTAAGAACTCTGCCAGACAATCTGGTAAACGGTGTCACTTTTTCAAGTAGTGACACCTCTTGTCACATTGTCAAAGATTATTTTATACAGGAACACATAGAGTCCAGGATTACTGTATTATTTTTCTCAGTGTATCAGGATGTTGTCTGCTTTCAAACAACAACTGTCGACAAACTCACACGTTCTTGTTAACTTGAGATAGTAATATTTTAATTTCTTCGTGCAATATATCACCATTTTACACCGTGAAAAATTACATAATAAAATTTACTATATCATTAATAACCTGCGAACAGGTGGGTACTTATGATAGAATTTATTAATAAATATAGTTGAAACCAGCATATATATAGTATAATTGATTACATTGGTTCATAAATTTAAGTAATAACACATAACATTAGAAAAAAAGCAATATAGGCTCAATGCAAAAGAGGGATGAGAGTTTCTCCCATAGTCCTCACCTTACTGGAAAGATGTTGTATGGTAACGGCGAACGCCTGGATGGTGAGCTCGTGGTGCCTCTGTTCGGCGGCATCGACCAAGGTCGTGACCGTCTGGGTGCACTGGTCCCGGCTGTTGGCGGCATCCGGCACGGCCGTCACCGGGTGGCTGTTGCGGTTTTCGTTGGTCCCGGTCGGATCCTTGGTCCCGCGGTCTGGAAGCAAAGTGACCGGTGCCATTACCATAGCGAGAGCTGTCAGGGGCAATCACCGCGCGGCGCAGCGGCCCGTCCGCGGCGTACTCGCCACGTCCGACTTCACTTGGACTGAATTAGCAGCAGCGGCTGCGGTCGCGGCCGCGCGCCAGACCACCGCGGCCTCCCACTGCCTCCGAGGCCCGTCCTTCATCGCTCGCGACGCCGGCCAAATCGCGCCGTCAGTCCGAGCGATTAAATAGACGCTCGCTACCACCGACGACGCGCAAACCTCAGCCTCAAACTCCCAACTCCCAGAGCTTTCTTTCTATCGGACAAGCGGCTTTTTAGTTTCGCGCCAAATCGCGACAAGTGAAAGGCCAAGTGGTCGGCGCGGCGGCATTATAAAAGGCCGTGTCTCCGATTAAGATGCTTTTTTGCCCATCGTTTCAATTAGAAGAAGTTATTTTCACGTGTAAAATTCAAACGACCTGGCACTTTTACACTTGGGAGGAAAAAATTTGAGAAAATAACATTTTTCGTTGTAATTTGAGGACATGATGGACAAGATTTGCAAAAAGTACAATCAAAAATTGTACAATGTATTCTGAAATTGGTAAAAATCAAGTAAATATAGTTTATAATTTTTATTGTACTTTTTTGACTTTGTTCCTTATGCCCTTAAATTATAAAAAAAAAGATTACAATTTTTAAAAAAAATTGTCCTCTCAGTTATTAGTGTATAATCGTTTCAATTGCCACTTCATTGTTTATCAATCGTAGCTCCATCCGCGGACCATCTTAATTTCGAGACCCTCTTATTAACGGCGGATAGATTTTTACATGAATATGAGTTTTTTTTATTACTAATTATAAATACTTTGTTATTTGTGAATATTTATTGAGATCGTGTTTTATTTTATGTAAATAATTACTTGGAAAATTATTTTTTTTTAGTTGGTTTATATAAATATTTAATAAATTGTATTCGTCAACAGTAATGTGTTTTTGTAACCATAATGAAAATAATTCATATTTTAAATAGAGTGGATTAAATGATTTTGGCATTGTGGATAATGTATGTTAATTAATATATTTACATATCAATAATACAATAGAGATAGAGTATTGAAAAAAATATCAATATAACAATAGAATGATATTTAGAGGAGTCCGTTTCAGTCAATTTGAAATTTTAATTTGATTCTGTTATAGGTAGCCGTTTACTTTTTTAATACAAATTCTTAATTTTTGTTAAATTGTTGCTTTCAGTTTTCTTTTTAGAACATAATATAGCTTATTTATTTAAATTCTCCCTAACAACTGCTACAATAAACAGTTATAGCAGAATTTTAGATATTAAAAGAGAGACTTTTAATTTATATAAAAATATTCATAGATTTCTTGTGGATATATAAATAACAGTTTAATATATAAATGCTTAAATTAATGCGTTTTGTTTGTACAGTTATTCATTTATGAACTTTAAAATAATTGACTTTTGTAGCATAAAACTTCCATCAATTTTAAACCACTCATTTCTCATTATAAGAAATATTACTGTGTAATATTGTTGATAATAAGGAAGACACTGATTCTACGACTATCACCAAACCATTGCTTTAAAACTTTCTGCGTATGCACAAAACCGGAATTTCTTTTCAGATTTCAAGGTTAATGGGTTAAAATTACTATACTAACTAAACATTGTTTAAATCGTTTTTTAAAATACTACAAAATAATCATTTAACCTATACATATAATTAAGTTTTTACTTCTTCCATGATGGATTTATTTTTTGAACTGTTTATTTAAAACATAATAAGTAAGCAAAAGAATAATTTAATTGAAAACCTCAGATTAACTTGATTACTTTTATATTAATTAACAAACTATAGGTGAAATATTAGATCATGTACTGGTGATGTAAGGCATTTTATATATTTAAAATAATTTATACATAATATAAATAATTAAAAGAAATGTAACACAAGGCCTAAAACAGTTATGAGAAAGTTAAGTGTTCAAAATTATGCAAATTTTCATATCCAAATTTGAAGATCTTAAGGTCCAGTAGTATACTGTAAATTATAACACAACTTTTCTTCATGTCAAGTTGTATTAATAAAATTCGTATAATATGATCGTTTACTTTATCAATTGTGCAAATTAATGTTTTCACATCGGATAATTTTCTCATAAAATGTATATTATACTGCAGTTACATGGTTTTTATAAATAAAAAAAAAGGTTCATTTTACTTTTGTATTTTCTAATTCAATCCAGATAAACAAGCTTCAATTGGAAACGAGGATTTCTTATAAGTTTTCACTATATATTACAAAAATCTTCGCGATATCGGCACAGGAAACTGAAAACATCTAGTGAATATGAAGTTATAAACAGAAAGTGAGATCCCTATATTAAAATATCAGTTGATTTGAATAATTGATCGCTCATCTGACACTTTGAAACTAGTTTGAAGTGAAACTAATGAAAATGCAATTCAAAATTAATTCATTACAGCCAATAATGTAACTGTAACGCTAAATATAATTTGAATTCATATTTGCAGAAAAGCACAGCAAACCAAAATATTGTTTACGTTTAATGTCTACATGATTTCGTTCAAATGATTTTAAATCCAAACGATTGAAAAACGATAAAACAATGTTTAAACAATTTTTTGATACATTAATATTTTTAATTTATTATACATTGTCGTATTAATTGCATTCGATTTTTTTAATATTATAATTTTCATTAAAATGTTTAAAGCAACCAAATTATTTATTTGTACAATTTAATTGAAAGTCGCTTACCTTCGTAATATTTACTAACAATCTTTGTGAAAAAGTACATACTTAGAACAATCAAAATGTGACGTTCGGTTGAAAAATAATTCCGATTTGAATTCATGTAAAAATCTATTTATAAAAACGCGTAATAAAAAGTTGCACTGAAAATAGTCATGCAGAAATTGTCACTAGTGCGATGTTGCTTCGCTGGGGCAATGCGAGTTTACTTTACGTCTGCATCGCGTACGTGCCGATGGCTTACTGTAAGCTCAACACGGGGCTCAGGCCCGACCGAGCATTCTAGGTACGTTTTGCGTCACGTGCGTATTCAACCTAAGAAACGTAGGAAACAACTTAGGCGAAAGTCATTAGAAGTGTATATGTACATGTGCTTATCGGTGACAAATTTATGGCGATCAAGTTTTATCCATTTTTGTAACTGAATTTATGGTTTTTAATTGCCAAAATGAACCTTTTTTTGATCAGTTATTTCAATTATAAATCATGGACAAATAATGTTGTCTTTTTTTCTGTTTGTTTCTAGTACCTTCGTTCCAAAAAGTTTAGCACGCTTCAAGGTGCAATTTCGTTATTTACATAATTTAACAAATAGAAAATTAGTTGCAATAATAAAAACACTTATTTCATTGAACTTAACTTGACATTGTAAATAAAGGTGACATTCGAAATAATGTTCGTTTTTCTTTTTTTTTTCTTTCTTGCGTTCAAAAGTTAAAATTCCTTAGTTTGTAAAAAATTAAAGCAAATTATATTATTATATTTAAAAGAAAAAAAGAAAGTGGAATTTGGGAATGATGTTTTTTACTTAAGATTGTTACATCGGATCTCATCACGGTAAGTTTTTTTAAGATCATATCGCATTGGCATCGTAGTACCAAAATTTTACCGCATGTCTCAGGTAGAAGAATACATGCATATAATGAAAATTGTTCAATGGAGCCTTTTCTTTTGGACTTAATTGGTTTCCATTTTTAAAAACTTAACAATTCGTAAGAAATAAACAAACAGTAAAACTGTATTTTCAAATTAAATTACTAGATTGGAAACTTTAGAAATTTTGGAATAATTATAATATTCATTTTGCTTAATTATTATTTATGAGCAATTAAACAACAATAAAAAATTCATTAACACTTATTACTTTTTTTCACAATTTTCTACTCTTTCCTTCGCGATAATTGAATGGTTAAATACTTAAAATCGTCATTAATTATGTACTGGAAGTGCAATTAAAACCTTTTTAATTATTGCTTCAAGATTCCCTCCTTTCATGTTCAAGTACATGAATGAAATATATTATCTTATATTATCGAGTTCTGATAAAGCAATCATTAAACAACATTACAAATTAATACTGCGTTTGTGTACATTGTGAATGAAACGATTGACGTAGCCTAATGTGATAATTAATTTGATATTAATAAAACTGAAATTATTAGTTTATTAGATATAAGAATTATAGATATAAAAGAAATAAATTTTACAAATAATTGAGTGACACTTAAACATTAATTTAAATTGTAACAATATTAGGAATGAAATATTTTATTTTATTATTAGAATTTTCTAATGGTTCAGATTCATATTATAGCAATTTAAGAGTTAAATTTATTTACTACTTTTAAGAATGTAAGTATACTTTAATCTATTGAAATAATTTTAATCTAAGGAGAAATTATATATAACACTTTTACTATTCCATGTCAAAGTCATTTTCTTTCATTACGTTAAACATTTTAAAATATTGTGAATTTTAAAAACTAATCTGACAGAAATATGACATGTACTTGTGAAATTCTTGCCACATGCATGCCAAACAGTATAATGAAGCACTGAAATTTTATAATATTATATTGTACATTAATTTGTTACATTTAACCCTATTGGAAAATTAGTATCACTAAGCAATGAGTTTAAATAATTGAAATAATAAATAAAAACTTGCTATTATTTTTAATTATTAATTGTAAGCTTTTAATGTTCAAGTTGTGATGAAATTATCTGCTATTAATTTAATATTTTATATTAAAAAGTATCCATTCATTCATCTTATATTTACATGCAGAAATGTCAGTTTATGTTAAGCAACAAAAATCCTTATCATTAGTAAAGTAAACTTTAACTAAAATTTAAACTTGTTCCGTATCATTACATACATTAATAATAAATTAGAAAACTGAGACTTTTTGACTTTGAAAACTATATAATCGCATGTCAGATTTCAGCAAACGATTTTAAACATGAATATAAAATATTACTTTCAACTTCCTCTAATTGCACTGAACCTTACGACCCACCGTCCTTATAGATACAATCCTTTCTGTGTTTACCTGGGTCAAACAACTTGTCAACGTAAAATATTGTAAACTATAAAAGACCCACTTCGAAACATGAATTGTAACTTTATTGTTTCCCCTCTTTCACGATCCTTAATCATTTAATTCTTTTACCTATTAGAATTACCAATTTGCTTCAATTCAATTACAATTCAATTACTGCAATAGAGCAAAGGGTAACAACAAACTAATTGTAATTATTAATGTATTATAAAATTACCTTTACATGTTGTTATTGCAGAGTTTGCGTTCTGTGTCTTCGACGATATCGTGTGCTGTGCATGTCTCGCGTTAATGGTAGCTGATCGCTTTTCTGAAAGCAAAATATTTGATTAAAAATAAAATAAACATAAAATTAATTTATAGTCATTATTTGGATAAAAAAATTCAAGTGGACATATTTTCATTTATTCATAAAGTTCATTGTATTAAAGTATACAATGTTTATATAATGTTAAAAGACATGATGGACAAAATAAAGTGACCATTGGAATAGCATTGGTTTTTTTTGTTACATGACCAGATAGCTTCCAGAAATGCTTAGAAAAAGAGTTGGTTTAATGCTACAGCTATGTTACCCTTAATGTCAAAGTTAATAAGTTGAAAACATTGAACTTTAGATCATTTTATAATTCAAAACTTTGCAGATTGAGACTAATGTATATTATTAATCTGAATTTCAGACTCGACAGTTTTAAATTCAAACTTTGTTATGTAGCTTTTGTTTCGTACCGCGATGACTTAATTAAATGCAAAAATCAGATTAAATAACGTCTTTTTCAATATCGCGAAGACGTTGACACAGTGAGTGCAGAAAGTAAAAGTTTGTTGTCAAGCATGACGCTCCAAACTATTCAAGGAGCAACACGCAATTGACTTTTGTTATTCTCACGAGTTACGAAATATTACTTCTTTAAATTAGGAAGTAACGGAAATGCTGAGACTCGTGAAAGCAAATTAAAAGTGGGCTAATTTATAATTATACATCATGGTGATTTTTCAACCCCTCCTCCCCTTTAATAATATGATAATAAGAAAACTGTATCTTTTTGTAAAACTGAATATAACTTTTGTAATTCACATTTAAAATATTTCGCGGCACGTTCTACATTAATTATTTCTTCTTTATATATATAAATTAAAATAATTTAATAATTTAATTTAATTCAATTCAATTAAACGTTAATTAAATGAATGATCAAAAAGATTTAAAAATCGTTTTACCTTCTAAAAATCGCTTTTGCAAAGAGTGTTTATTTTTTAAAATGAAGTAACACAGCATTGTCTTTGAAGTAAACAGTACACACTCACATTCATAACTTAACTTTTCACAAAACAGTATTATAGAATTTCTGTACTATGGAATTTAGGAATTTTGTAACAAATAAATCATTGCTTAGAAAAACACTATTAATCTATAACAAAACGTAACTTTTCATAAAGAAAATGATAAAAAAAGCAAAGAATACAACTTTTTCATATGTAAACTTCGCGGCGAACTTGTCAGGTCAAGCTTCTGAATACTACTGTACGTTCTTGAATGCGTCTAGGATTTTTTGTTTTACTTCAGCAGTTTTATCGCTTATGCGTGTACCGTTAAACCGCACTGACTCGGGCGTAACGTGAATTTGTTAACGCTGAATTGCGAACTGTATCAAAGGATTGCATAAATGTGATCCAAACTTAACATATTTGAATAATTTTAAAACACGTTACATCTGAAACGGGAAACTGGACACTTATTCAAATAAATTGACATAACGTGAACATTTATGGCACCTGACGGAATAATTTTCTAATAACTATGCATATGCGTAAAAAGAATCGCGATAAGAATTCGATTACGGTATAATAAAGTGAGGTCAAAGCTACTCATTTTTTATATATATAATTTAATTGAATTAATAAAATAATATTAGTTTTATCATAATTTATTTAAGCGGTATGTTGTGAAAAAAGAAATATAAATTACTAGTTCTTATGTATATATATATATATATACTTTATTTATATATTAAAAAAGTCTGTCAGAAATCTACTAGTAATTGTTTAAACAATTGTACCTGCACATTATTTTTAATCAACTAGTAAAAAAGGTAACGTTAAGTCAGATTTTATTAATCAATTTGGAGTAAATTGTAATATTATTTTAATAATATTGTTATCAAACATGTGATTGAGTACTTCAATCAACAATGATTTGAGAAAGTAAACACAACAATATTATATAATTTGAATTGAGCTATGATAATCGATCATAAGTACTTAACGGCAATTAAACTCTATGTAATGAACTTTCGTTTTTCACATTGAAAAAATTGTTTCTTTTCCGATGTCGTAATAGCTTGAACTAAATAGCGCACATTTTTTATTACAAAGCGTCGAAGAAAACAGCAATAGTATTTAGAATTTTAGTTCCATTGCATTTGTCATGGTAAACCAGAAATAATTATTTTCATTTGCATGTCAATTGTTATTTAAATTTATCGCTTCTTAATAAAATTTATCGCGTTTAAAATTTACTTCTAACTATTGTACACATGAAACATTATTATAAAAGAATTAACTTTATTGTAAAAACAATTATAATTGAAAGTAAAAAGATTTATTTATATGCAAATAAATAATTCAACATTGTCACAATTGATGATTAATGAAATGATTGCTTTAATTTACTTTTTATTATATATTAAGAATATTATACTGAAAAAAACTTTTTTTTAATGCGTGGAACTCAATTGATGAAGGCATAATTAAAACAACCATATTTGATTTAAATCTTCCATATTAGTACAGTTGAATTTATTCAATATTAAAATTCAATAAAAAGGTAGTGAGTTCTATTCCCTGATAACATTTTTTTATATCTAATTTAAATAATATACCACATTATAAAGAATGGTATAAAATCACACATATCCCGAAATTATTGTAAAATATAATAGTAACAACAGATAAATTGTTCCCGATATACTTTTTACGTTTAAAGTGTTGAGAACAAAAACACCTGTGAGACCACTTGCTCTTGTACTCACCGTGATTGATGATCTGCGAATCCAAGCGATTCTTTTTGGCATCGTAGGTGTTGTTGCGTGCCTTCTGATGATTATTAAGACCGTTCGCCTGTCTCCGCGTCGGGTTGCCGACAGTCGATGCTAGTCTCTCTGAAACACATTCGGACATTTAAGTCAACGTACTCACAAGACAAATAATTACTTTCAACGCACTCTTTAATTTAAATCATTGCATCAATTGCGCTACAATAAATCAAGTGCTTGTTGTAAAATCCATTGGAAATGGTTTACCTTGAATTTCTCTAAAGAAAGAGGGGTATTGTAATAAATATAAAATAAGTACCCTATGTTTACTTAATTAAACTTCCAATTAACTTTGATTAATTTCAAGTCATTATTTAAAAATAGTTTATTATTTTTATAATTTGACCATTTTTTAGCATTTATATAATTATATATGCAAAAATATAATTAAATAGTAATATTAAAATTAAAAAAAGTAAAATAATTATTTATTTACAATTATTTTAACGGAATAAGGTTTTTAAATAGTACAAATTAAAATATAATAAAATGACAAAATAGGTGGAAATAAAAACTGCTTTTAAATCGATTAGAATGGAATCGTATTAAATGACGTACACGCGGATGTTTATTTGATAGATAAATTATTTTCAACAGTAACGATTTTTCTGAGTTTTAAATGCAACTCGATTTTTTTTCTTTTTTTTTCATTCAGCGTGACTTTCTCGCGTTTACCTCGTTATCTCGTCGCTGTATAATTTGCAAATGCGAAACAATCGGGATTTCCAACGAATAATCGTTCTTTTTCCATCGAACAATGGCCTTTCTTTGATTCCTATTCGCGAATGGACATCCAGTACACCTTGCGCAGCGATTTATGGCGAGTTTATTTAAAGTAAAAGAATAAGGAAAAAGAAGAAATGAAATGGAGCTGCAATCCAGCGCGAACGTATCTCGAAATTTACGCTCTATAAAAAGACGGCTCGCGCTGCCGAAGAATGTAATTTATTAACCCTTTCATCATTCATCGCCAGCGCAGCATCACGTGCGTGATTATATTTAATTTACATGGTTGATGCATGTTTTATTGGTAACAAGCGCAGCTTCCATGTAACATCGATTTATGTCATCAGCAGATCGGCGACCCAGTTTGATTTGCATGCTCTTTTGTTTGCGCTTTAAATAAGAAATAGGTTCAGACAGATGGCTGATTAATAAAATAAGGGCAGAGCATTAAAAGCAAATAAAAAAAAAAGTTAAGTGTGATGTATAAATGTTTTTATTTTTTTTGAAAAAATCATGATTTGAGTTTCTTTATATTGTTTATACGTAATAGAAATTTTCAATGCACGTAAATTTCAGTTTCCTTTTCAAATTTCATCCGAAATTTAAGAGTCAACAGAAAAAAATAAGGATTAAATCTACCCTAGTAAAAATTGAAATTGGGCTGAAGTGTGGGCATGATCAGGAAGCCACATTACCAGATGAGGTACTTATCAGGCATCCACATTATGCCCTTTTCGGTGTGTAACGGTAGGCATTCGTGTGGCTATAATCAGGATATCAAATGTGGGACCTAATTATAACCTTATAAGGAAATACTTACAGGAATGAATTTATGAAACCACACTAAATCTTGAGCAGTAAATAATATTACTATATTTTAATAATTGATTTCAACTGCACTCTTAAAAAAATCATTTCAAATTCACAGGAATCGTTTCAAAATAAAATGATATTCTGGTTAAAATAACGAGAAGAGGATTTCGTGTGAAAATAAGAGGAATTTCTTGTTACGAATGTATATTTA
>JABFPN010002247.1:0-23327 GCA_022817305.1 Leptoteleia sp. ZL-2020
ATTGAATACAATTTTCCCATGTCTAAAAAATATGCTGAATCAATTGCAAGCATCAAATCAGCATTTGCAGAATAATAATTACAAAAACACTAACTCCGTAGCAGCAGACTTACTGCATCACCTTAAGGTGATAGTTACTTTTGCGTAATTTTGACCTTCTATGGATGCTTACGGGAGCGCCTGATTCCGCGATTGACTCCGGAATCTTGTGTTCTAAAACATAAGTTGATGTTTCCAATATTTCACGTTTAGTAACTTAAACCAACTTATCTATTATTTTAAGTCAGGAGAACGCACCACTTGGTCAACAATATTGTTTGAAAGCAGATAAATCGTTGAATAAAAAAAATCCGTCTTCATTAATATAAAACTACATGAGTTTTAGAACACATGCTTCCGGAATCAATCGCGGAATCAGGCGCTCCCGTAAGCATCCTATGAGTGTTGCGGATTAACGTTCACTGAACCTAAGTGTGTTCTTGGGGTAAACAACACAATAGCAATAAATACTTGAACATTTTTCCATGTTCGTTTCTAAAAGTATATATAATATAATTTGGAGTATTATAAAATAGTATTTATTGCTATTGCAAACACGACACGAAATAATTCTTAAATTATTTTTATTTTCATTCTGAAAATGAATTTGCTTTTTCCAATAATTACTAACAAAATTAGAATACAATCTTAAAAAAAAAAACAATTCACGTTGGGCTTTGTTTTTTAAGAATGAAATGAAATTATTTCTACCGGTGTGATCATTTTAATCACTTTTCAGTTATTGACCGAACATAAAGTTTAGGTTCAGACTCGTCAATTAAGTGGATTTTCGTGCAAAAAGTTCTAGAAAATAATAGTATATTACTTATGGTGTTTTCAAGTTCAATATTCATTTAATTAAAACAGGACGTACTTATATAAACTGGGTTGTCTATCCTTTTGTAATAGAATGAATTGTTTAAACTTGAAGAAGTCATTAACGAGGAAAAAATGGTTTTTAATTGGTAGTCCCAAAGACGAAGAGCTACCAATCGAAACCACTTTTTTGAAATTGAAAAAAAAATTATCATAATTATATTTATCTTTGTTAATTAAAAACTACAAAAAGTTTTGAAGTTGCGTTTGTTTATTATTAATCTTATGTAATATCGTTTCAAATTTTTCAATTACAATATTATATATAATTATAATAATTATCATAATATGACAATGTATACATGTTAGATACAATTTCCCTCATCTTGTATGGAGTTCTTTAATTATTTTCATCTTAATAAGTCTGTTTGCTGTATTTCACTTCTTAAAATTGTTGCCACAATCAGTGGCGCACAATCGACGTTTCAAATTGATTTTGTCGTTTTGAAAAATGCAACAGTCGTTTACTCGCCACCGCTCAGGCACAGTCAGTCGTAGTATAGTATATTTTCTGAACACAATGTTTTTACACTTGACGTTAGGAAACCTTACGTTACTCCAGCTGTAACACGTTTCTTAAACTGTAATTTCATCACACGCTTTTTCAAGTTTCACGGCAATCGCAAACCTTTCCTTGGATCATCTTTACATTATTACTTATAAAAAAACATTTAATAGCAAAAATATTAAAAAATATATTTTAATATCAACTGCTTTTACATTTATTTTTCTTCGCTTTTTCTTCATTTTTTTTCTTTTGTTTCATTCTTATTAATATTATAAAATAGACAGTTCACACCAAAAGTAAACCCAAAGCATACAATTTTTCGGAACATGTTTCAGCTGGCTCTTATGCTACGTAAATGTGTACGTGTCTGTTGCTCGCTAATTGGCTTAAATACTCTGTATTTTGCGACAAAAGTTGAATGGCAAATTTCGTCACAAAAATCTACTCATTGAAAAAACGCGTGCAAAAGAAGTTTCGTACGGTTACTCATTTTTTTTTCTCTCTCTCGCTCTCACTCTCGCTTTTTCTCTCTCTCGCTCTCTCATGCACGCTCACTTTCGCTTTCTTTCTCTCTTTTGTTTCTTTGAAAAAATAAAGCACATTACAAAATGTATCTAACAATTATGACAAATTTAATTTTCTTAAATTTTTTGTTAGTTTCTTTTTTTTATCATTTGCTTTTTTTGTTTCAGTACGTTCTGCTGCTTGTTAATGCGAGTAACATGCACGCAATCAATTTTTAAGAATTTAGTTTCTTCTCGCAACTTGTAAAAAAAATTCAGTTAAATCAATTCCGCGACTGTCACTCGAATGAACAAATTTCATTTTTCTCTCTCTCTCTCTCTCTCTCTCTCTTTTTGCCTATTAACCGCATAGTAAATTCTCATAGAAAGATGGCTAAGATTTTTTTCAGTTTCATTTTCGCAGAAAATTTGTTCAACGACCTAATGATCTTCATTTATGTTTATTAAGCTCTTGAAAATACTCTTCCAATACAAATGTTATGTGAACGCTATGGTTTCCAGAAACACAATCAAAAAGAGTGTCACATATAAATTAACATAAGTATTGCATCGGTTTGTTTTTATACCGGCAAAAATAACTTTTGATAAAATGGAAGTTAATGACAAATAACATGTTATAAAAGAAACGCACGATTACATTCGACTATAATAAACTCAACGATAATTTTATTTGTTCTTTTTCTTTTGTCAACATTACATACTTTTTTTTTAATTTATACGTTGTCTAATTTAAATTACAGTCTTTTATAACAAAATATAATATAACACATTATTGAAAATATTAGACACATCCGAAAGTCATTCTTTTATTCTTTTAAGTCCTTAAGTGACATTTCTTAACGCGGATTAACTAACAAAAAATAACTTAGTTTTTAGATAATTTCAATTTGCTGCAATTATTAACGAAAGTGTTTATTTTTACAAGAAAGAAAAGAAAAAAATGATGCAAAAAGTTAAACAATCAGTAAACAAGAAAGAAAAAAAAAGAGAAACAAAAATATTCGTGAATGACACTTTCAGGTCGAGATAATTCCTTATGAATGTACATTTCGAAACTGATATGGAAACTTTCAGATGCGAAACTTAACAGAGATTCGGAAGAAGTATGTCTGAAATCATACATTGCATATTTTGAGAGGCGTAATGATTTTTGCCATTTGTTTTTGTAATTAAGATCCTTTGAAAATTAATAACTTCATTTCAATTGTTGCTGGACTTTAATTTTCGTCACGGACCAGTTGACTCGTAAATAATACAAAAATGGACAACTCAATCAAATGCATTTTTTAATAAATGGATCGTACCACTATTATGTAGGAACACTCATTATTTATGTACAATTACGTAAATCATCTCTGGTTAAATAAATAGAAAAAAATACAAGCACAAGTTATTACGCAATATTTTGCAATGTGTTAGATACTTTATCACACAATACATAGCAAATATGTTTTAAAATTTCTCACACGACAATTTTTATTTATACAATTATCCTATTTTGTAAATTGTATCGGAAGATCAAAGTATTATAAGATGAACATTCAACTGATTGCGTAATAAACTAATTTTAGCTATTTCATCCGTAGTTGTGCTTCTTTTTTTATTTATTTTTACACCAGAAATATTTACAATATAAATTTAAATTCAAAATTTTATCTGTAGATGTATAATTTTTGTTATCAAAAAGCATATTTTCAATTTAATTGCAATCTCTTGCTTTATATTGATTACCTAGTTTCGTTACATTTTTATAATACCTGGATACTCAACAGCTCAATTGTTGATAAACAACATTGAATGATTTTTCTTATGACCGTTACAAAACTTGCACATAGTTTACGTAAATCATTTTATTCAAAAAAGTTAACATAAAATTGTAGTGCGAAATATCAATCAGCAGTTATCGTATTGGTGCTGTTAACATCTTTTACATCAAATATTATATATATGAAAAAACATATATTTCCCAGCAATTTTTTGTTCCCACCTTAATAACACATGATATCATTTCCAGATATCGTAAAGTCTGTCAGGATAATATCTGATGATATTATTAGTATGGTTCTATATTTGAGATAGTTCAAGGATTTCCTAATAATATCAATATCCTGATAGAATACTGTAGAATTTCCTGTGTTATTATTGGCTAAAAACTCGATTTGAAGTTGTTTTTTGAAATTGGTAGGAATTTTCAAAAATTTATATTTTAACAGCAAATAACAGTTTACCTTGTTTTTGTTAACACCTTACCCCGTTATTAAAATATTACAAAAATTCATTCTTATTTTCACAACGTAATGTTTTTATTAATATGGAAATTTATGTTATTATATTTTATTGAATTCAATAAATTAAATTTGATTTCGATGAAACAAAATTCTAACAATTTGAGTAGTAATTCAAAAGTGCCCCAAAAAATTGAATTTCAATAATTCATAGGACTGATAGATTATAAATGATGGTATTTTGCACCAAAGTGTGCTTTCATACTACTCAGTGCAACTAGAGAACAATATCTTTCTCTATGGTATCGGATTTGATGCATAATCTTATAAATAGAAACTCAATTTTTAAAACATGTTACTTAGCCTTTTGAAATTCAGCTCTTTGATAAAAACATGTCCAATTAAAATATCAAATTTATACATCTAAAAATGAAGGGTTCATTTCTACAAACCATCATTTTTTCTTTAAACATGTAATTTTTATTATACTACAAACGCACTTCAAAAATAATAGTTGTAAATCCAGAAATGAAAAGTCGCTGTACCGAACAATAATTCAATATCATCAAAATATTTTACAAATGTTCTGTTATTTAGTATTCTTGTTTACGAAAATTGATTGTTATAACAGACGAAAGTTTGAAGAGCAACATTTGAACTGGTTACAAATGAGAGCGTTCGAAGTGAGTCAAATTAAAGAACCCAGATAAATTCGATATCATATCTCGACTAATACAAAATTCTCATACAAAAAGCTTATAAGGCAATAACAGGACTGTTCTCGAATGATTTATGTCCAGAATAAATATAAAAGTCATTCATCAATGGGCACATTATTCTAAAATTCGAATTAACGCTAGGTCGGTGAATTCTTTAATTTGACATTATTAACTCGAATGAAATTGATTGTTAAGGATTTCAAAACTATGTATTTTCTTAAAAATATTTTACAATTACGAAAGGAAACATTATATTTACAAAATTATCTGTACATATAAGATTACAAAAGAGAAAATAAAAAACTGAAGTCTATTTGGTGCACTATAATTAACTATTTCATACAAAATTAAGTTTTTACAAATAAAAATTATTACTTTCAGACATCGGTACCATAAACAGTTTGAAATATTTTTAAGAAATTACATTAAAAATTATAAACCTTAAACAATCAACAAATGTTTATAAGTGGAACAAAATATGAGCATCGTTAATTATTTTATATACATTACTGTAAGATTGGCTCGAATCCCAAGTGAAAATGGCAAAAATCACTGACGATGCGCCGGAAACATGTACGGTATTTACGTGTGTATTATTTATTATAAAGTATCTAGGTTTCTCTCTCGTATGGTTATATCTTTCTTGACCAACCTTAGTTGTATACTTCAACTTTCTTATTAAATGTCTTTATTTATAAATATGTATTGTTAAGATGATTCGTCAAATATAAAACAATTTTCAATTTTGAAAATTTTGATAAAAAAAAGTAAGATTTCAATTAAACTATGCGACAATAACAAGGAAAAAAAGAGAATTCATCAAATTAACGAATAACATAATGTTATGAAGCAATTCTCTCCATGGCAAACATTTTTGCCAGTAATACATAATATATTCTGTGAAAATAATGTTTAAAACATGATATTCGCTGATTTATTGAAGTTAAGTAACAATAAATAGTAATAGTTTTTTATAAAATCGTTTAATTGAATAAAAGTAAAATTAATTATTGATGCTAATTAAATTAATATTTTAATTACGTTTTTCATATTTAATTTGTTTAAACATAAAGTGTATTAATTTAATAAAAAGTATCGTAAAACTTGTATAAAAATTTTAATGTAAAACTTGTACTTTAATTGCGTGTTTATTTTCTTTTTTCAGTTTAAACTTGCATTATATTCGACGATCCATCTTATGTCACGCAAATTTCGTTTGTTTGTATACCACTCAATCGGTGACAATCCGAAATTTGCGTCAGCTCTGCTCATACGTTAGCGTCAGCCATTTTTCATCTCTCTTTTCCCTCTTCTTATTTACTTTTACTCTTTCATTAACTCTTATATTTATTTCCCGTTATTTAAACGTGTTTTTTTTCTTTTACTTCGCGTGAATCAAGTTAACAAAAAGACTTCGACTTCGCAATCTCTTTGTCATTTCGTACTTATCATCTAAATCCTAAAGCTGCACTCTTCGTATCATTCACCTAAGTGTATTGTACAAATAACTAGTATCCCGTGCAACTGTCTTTCTTCAATACTCACTATATCTTAGTACATTCGACACATCGTGTATAAAACTCTATCGGAGTACATGATTACATTACTTTTTTTTATTCATTAATTCTGCCTTTTCGGTATTCATTAATAATATATCACTTTTGCGCTCTCTAGGCCGCAGTTCGGATGTAAAATCTTTATCTGATTAATAGCGCGTATCGACTTAACTGTTTAAAAGTGTCATCTTTATGATCGAGTGGAATACCCGAGAGAGGCCAGTTGGGTTCATCCTCACTAGGCCGTTTACTTGCTTCGGACGAATTGTCGACGACAACGCTGCTTTCCATAACGACCAATTTTCTATTACGTTTTGTTATTTAAATTCGTTGAAAAAGGTGGCACAACTATTGAAAAAGAACACGACATATCATTAGTGCAAAACAAATATAAAATGTCATTCGTAAGCTAAATTTAATCCATATAAATTTTATTATATCAACAATAATGACACTTGGTCATTATTTCAATTATTGTGGTCACCTCTTTTGTACAATTATTTTACAAAATTAATCGCTTCGCGAAATTATGCTGTCGCCGTTATTCGTCCTTTGCACTTTTTTGTAATTTTTCTTGTATTCTACATAAAACTTTGCTCGAAAGTGACTCACACTACTAAAAAAATTCGGGACGATTTTCATCAGTTCTTTTTGTTTTGTAATTAGCAAAAAATCACTATAACAGATTATTTAATTTTATAATAAAGAAATTTTATTTCAAGATATTTAAATTATTTACTAAATGTGCAATTTATTTAGGTAAAAAATATTGAATTTTATGTATAATTTTAAATCGTATGAAATTTCTAGTTTTATAATATACTAGTGACAAATGAAAGTTACACTCTTTATTAACTGAATATCAAAAGTTAATTCATAAAGGCTTCATGAACTATATTATTATTATGTAATATAAGCATCAACTATATCAATTATTATCAAAACAACTTGATATCCAAATATGTATAATATTTGCAACTTGTTACTTTTAGCGCTTTGAATATTAAAATTATCCTCTTCTGTATTAATAAATACAATTGTAATAAAATTGATTTATTTGTAAATACAATACATATCTAAATTGTAATAATTGTTGATAAATTACGAAATATTTAAATCCCAATAAGCTGCAGTCGTTGAGCTTCACTTCTAAATTCAATCCTCATTGTTCTAAAAAATTGCTTTACACTCTATAAATATTGGTTTAACCGTATGAAAATGTTCATAGAATATTTATCGGTATTGAAACCTAATATTTATCTTTTCATGCATACAATTAATAACAATAAGAAAAAAATGTTTCGAATCGTTGCAAATTGAATTGTCCGTCCGCGATTATTCATTTCAAATGAAGTAAAAACGTGCGTTTCCTAACGGGCGGAATAATTGTCAGTTTCTTTCTTCCGGTGCAAATCAACGAAATGGAAGTAATGTTCATTTTGTCGTCACGTCTATCTGTTATCTGTTATCGAAAGGGTAATACATTGTCCAATTGAAATGTTTAAGCCTCTTTCGAGCAAAGCGATTATTTGGCCGTCAGTCTAAACACCGCTTTTAAATCGCGAATAGAGATGATAATAAGGAGGCGCGTGTTGATTCCGTTTGGTATTGCTTCGTGCTGTCGGTCCTTGCGTGCTCCCGCCGTACTCTGATATGCAACATGGGACGTGAACAAACGTGTCAGTATGTCATCAACGTACCATCCTCCTGAAAAATCTTTGGCTCGCGTGCTCGATAAAAGCGCCGGCCAGTCGCAACGAACAACGACGAAAAACGCGCGCGCGCCGTGTGCCTCAGCAACTTGGGCGTTCAGCCGATGAGTCAGCAACCGTTTGGGCGGCGTCGATGGCGTCACCCACCATTTCGACCCTTGGTTGCAATCGCGATAGAGTTTCGAGCGGACATGCATTCGGCGGTTCAAGGGGATGAGATGAGAGGACGTCAGTGAATGGCGACCGGACTCTGTTGTACGCAGACACCCACCATCGGACTGTCCTCGCGCTCGGGCTCCCTTTGCTTGGCGCCGGCGACGACCGACTGCTGACGGGCGATGCCATGCGCATCGGTATTCGAATAGCCGTAATTGTAAAAGTTCGGTTGCTGTATCATCGGTGAACTCATTATCGCGGGCAAGTGGGGAATGTTGGGGAGAATTAAGCTATTATACGAGCCGAGAGAGCTTTGCATGAGGGCGCCACCTGCGTCCACGGACGCCATGGACGTTGGCGCGGACGTCGATGAAGTGGCGTACGCGCGGCGCGGGCCGACGCCCGTGTGCCTCGGTGACGACTCGCAATCCATCGGCTGGTAGCCGGCAGCGCCGCTTCCGGTCACCGCTTGCATCCCGGAGCCACCTCCGCCGCTGCTACCACCGCCGCCGCCGCTGCTGCTGCCGCCTCCGCTGCTGCCGCCACTGCTGCCCTGTCCGGACATGGTTACCAGTCCTGCGAATAGACAAATTATTTACTTTCCTTCCTTATTCAACATACTTTCGGTGCCGGGCTTTTCATGCGCGTTTGTTGTTCTTTTCTCTTTTATAATTATTATATCTTTAACTTTATGCGTCATGCAGCTAATCAGGATGAAAAGGTCTTTTATGAATATCATTATCTGATATTATTTAATCAGAACAATTTTTGTTGTTGGATATCACAATTGTTTATAACATTACGATATTTTAAATAAAATTATGGATACGATGAAATATTCTTGTAACGTTTTACAACTAAATAACAAAAATTAGTAACATACAAAAAAGCAACCAATGTGTAAAATTGGTTTGATATAATATTATTTAGAAGGTTACGTACTGGTATTATAAAAACATGCAATCAGTTTTTATGCAACTTTTAAATATTGTTCAACATGAGATCAAGACAAAATAAACTGAAATAATATGATTAACTTCTCGTAAATGAATGTTCATAAAAGTTATCATTGTTGGATTCGCATGATGCTAATTGTCTGATCAACAGTATTTGAGGTGATCAACGCGGGGTTACGAATTAACGTCAACTGACGCGCATGAAATGAGGCTTTAGCATACGCCAATCGGCGGCTGTTGATGCTGTTGCTTCTTACTATAAGGGACTAATTTAACTATTTATTAAATCACCCATAAAACTACTAAGGACGATAGAACATTACTAAACTACTATAAATTGATTGATAAGATTTGTGGCTTACCAACGTAACAAATGAATTTTTTTTAAATTAAAGTTTCAAGAGATTACATGAACAAATAACTCCTTTGACATTACGAATTAAAAAGAAATTTTGTACAATAATTTATTGTTTAAAATGTAATAAACTGATTTAAATAAGACAATATTCAATATATGTTAAGATAATTTTAGATAAGTTCTTTAAACAGTAAAACAAGGACATTAACGTAAGAAAATAAATTGGTACTAGAAAAAGGCAAAATATAACACGATAAGCTATCTAATCTAGGATAGGTCTCAATGTTATTACTTTTATCTTAATAAATGTTAAATTAAAGTTATAGTGATGAAAATAAATATAAAAAATAGAGGAGTAATAAAAAATGAGAAAATTTTGTTCAACCTCTTTTAAAATATTTCAAGTTTCGTGATATATTTCATTGAAAGTAAATGTAACATTCTAATTATTGTAGAAGTAATATTATGTTACGCAACGAGTGGCGTAAAGTAAACTATTGTCAGCAAGTGTCTGTCAATGGCACTAGTTGTCATTTGTCTACATTTGCACCGCGTTGCATTTATTTTTCACAACAAATGCATGATAAGTAATATTTTTTAAATCCAAATAGTAGCAAAAACAATACTTTCCATACATCTGTTGTAAATAACAATATACAATTAAATATTAACAATAACAATTAAAATTATATTCATTTATAATAACCAAAATATTAGAATGGCAGACAATAAAATTAATCGTGTGAAATTAAAATTTTAATTCGTTAATTATGATGTCGACAATTAATGAATTATAATTTAATAGCATTAGGTTTCGATAAAGCAAAAAATTTTAATTATTTTTACTACAAGTACACTTTAATATCTATCTTAAAAAATATGTGTACATTAATATTAACAATTGAATATGCAATTTTATGCAAGCAAAAGTTAAAGTAGACATGTTAAACTAATCTGGATAAAATAGATTTTCATACACTAAGAATAATAGTATAGTAATCCTGAACTCTGTTTACCAGACTGGCTGGTAGCATCCTAAACATAGAGCACAGAGTTCAGGAATACCAGAATTTTTGACAGATTTTAATCTTTTATGTTTCTTAGTGTATAAGAAAATATTACTTGGATTCAAATACATGCGAAGAAATATTATGATTCCTGTCTGCTATTCTATTTCAATTTCTATGCTTTCTCATATGATTATTTTTATCTCGAATAATTTAATCCCACGGGCGATGATAATGAAATTGGCAATCTACACATATATCAAGCAGCTAAATCGTGCGTGAAATAAAAAGAAAACAGATTGACGGAACATTATGAAGTGACATATCTACTAAATAAATTCAGAGGAAATGATATTTGATCTATTTGGCGGAATGCATTATTATTTAAAAGAAAAAAAAAAAAACATATCTTTATAAGTATTAACATTTGTAGTTATTTAATATATTTATAGAATATTAAAACATCATTATGTAACAAGCATATCACAATACCGCATAATTGATAAGAACTATAACCAAAACAAAAATAATAGCTATTAATTAAAATTAATTTTTATTGTTTACAACACTGTATTAAGTATATTTAGGCAGAAGCAAGACGATTGCAGTAACTAAATTTACGAGGTTATTATTATCTCATGTGGTCTAAGTAATCGGATTATTTGGTTATCCCCGCAACACGTATGTAACTACCATAACCAAATCTCCGGTCATGGATTAAAATATATAAATAAATAAATAAATAAATAAAAAACACCGTCAGGAAGAGAAGAAAACATTCCGCCAACAGTTCATTTGCGCCTACATGAACAAAACAAATCATATAAAAAATCTAATGACTGAAAACAATGATAAGAAGAGATATACAGGATTAAAATAACACGTGTTTAGTCACTTTTGTACTTGTTCTTTGAAAAGATTTGTAAAAATCTTTTTTATTTTTATTTGAGGGCACACACGAATATCGGGTGATCTAAACTAAGCCACGGGCTCGCAATTCTATTATTCCATGGCTCTTGACTTTCGTCGAACGTCTGGTTCGGCGCATTTAATTTGAAACAGGCAAGCAAGGCTTCGCGCAATACATCCGAGGCCAGGATTTGGAAATTAGGAAGACCAAATTCAGTCTCGAAGTTTGTAGGATTGTTTGTTAGACAGAACTTACTTATGTTAGTAAGTAAGATTAAGGTTGGGGGCCTAGGACAGGTCGTCGCCGCCCCGCGGATACGACAGTCATCGAGCCACGTACTGTCCCCCTATCATATCTACGGGCAACAACAAGTATCGTTTAGTTTGTGCAGAAAATAAAAATGTTCATCTTATAATTACTGTACAGCTGGTTTTTAGCTGTACATTTCAATTTCATTTATTATAAAATTGGTATCTGAAAGAATTTGGATTAATGAGGTTTAAATTTGTGATCAAGGAAGAGAAAAAATCTTCATTTCTTATTGATTTGACTAACAAAGCAATTTTATGATCACCTTAAATATCCGAAATAAATATATAATACGCATGAGATCATTATAAAAACAACAATCTTACAAAATACTTATGTGCAAAATGCTAGTTTAAATGACATTTTAAAATATAGAATACATCAATAATTTATATTAACCTACTAAATTTTTGTGACCGTTATTAATTTAATGTAGAAAAATTAAATTATAAAATTTTCTTTCAACAAAATTAAAATTAAAAAGAGAAATTTTCAAATTGTCAAAGTACAAAAATTATTTTTGCAAAATCAACCACGAGCCGAACAATTTGAAAAATTAGTTCTGGTTGCTCAAAATATTTGATACGATAATGACTTGATACTCATGCCATGTCAAGGGTTTTATCGTTGACGTGAATCGTGGCACTTCATCTTGTCCATACTTATTATTTCGCAAAACTTTTCTTTCTTGACACGTCCTAAATATTTGGTCCTTACTGATATATTTTTTGTTTTGCGATACCATGAAGCTCATTTCACTTCTCTTTATACGGCTTTAATTCTGATTTTACTGTTCTTGAATTTGAGGATCATTTTTCAGTCTTATCCTAATACCAAATAACAAACCAAAAGGTGATCTGCTAGTGGTTCTATTTGATATATGATTAATGTATGTTAATGTATATGATCATTATCTGATTTACTTGCTTGACTTGACAATTACCTCTGGGTCAAATCCTAGTAACGATTGTAGAGTGCAGTATAACTTTATCTGTATAATATTCCTCAAAGTCAGTAGATGTAAAGGCCGTACCTCGATCAGTAATTGACTTTCTGGGTTTCCCAAGTAATGAAGACTGCCTCGCTAACCGCTCGATCACTTTGATCGAGCTGATAGACGTAATTAGATATAACCAAACAAATTTGGTAAAACCGTTTATGATTGCAAAAATATACCGATAGTTTTTCTTTGTCGATGGCAAAGGCCCTGATTGGCCCATATGATACGTGTCAAAAGAGCTGTGTTGCCTTTTTTAACTGGTGAATATTGCCTTCTTGTCGACTATACTTTTTCATCTTCTCAAATCAAAGCTACTTTACCAATTGCTACCGTTTTAACAACAGTGTAGTGACCTTCATCATGACGTTGTCGAATAATAGTTATATCTGTATATTTTCCAGAATTATCATTGTGATCCTTTGCAACAACCCTTAAATATAGCCTTAAATAGATTCGATACATAATCGTTCAATGTAAATGTCTGTAGTTTGCATTTGGTACTTTGCACCCAGGAATAATTTTAAATGGGATACTAATCAAATAAGTACGAAATTTCTTGGGAGTTCTCACCACGGTCAAAACCTTCAGCTTATAGCCGGTTCTCACTATTGCATTGCAATAAGTTTATGTGTAATATACATCATATGTATGCCTTTACATCATATAATGTCAACAGTAGATCTCTACACAAATGTAATATTCCAAATGCCGTTTTTTCCACTTCTTCAAACTGAAAATAACAACTTTCGGTTCTGGCAAGTCTTTAACAGCTCCGCATTTCTCAGTGCTCGACTTGATTGAATCTTTTAGAATAATATTTTCCAAAATCTTATCAAAAGTCTTATCTCTGTGCTCTTTTCATCTATGTTTCTTCGAGTTTTCTTCTGTCTGTCATCAGTCAAATATCCTCGCAATCGTTCTGGAAGAATTGGCTTAGTTCCTTTTATCGATAGTCTCGACTCGTCAAGGTTATTCCTAAGCTGTTCCATAGATCACGCGTCCAACGTCATTATATTATATCAAATACTAGTTCCAATTCTTTGTTTTTCTTTCATAATTTTCTTTCAATATTGATTGCAGCTCAGTCTCTAATTTATATGGGATTATATAATAAATAATTAAGAGAATAAAATAAAAAAAAAACACGGGTAAGTAAAAACTAAGTAAAATTTTAACTTATATTTCACGTCAATAAAAAATTATGTTTACAAAATTAATCACGAGGCAAATAATTTAAAAACTCGGTTCTGTCAGTTCTAAAATATTCAATACGATAACGACTTGACCGCGAAAATACATAAAATCGAGTCTACTTGTCAACATAATGATTACACAAATACATGACCCATAATTACGCAAATTAAATTTAATTATATATATAAATATTTTATTATACCAAATTCAGTGAGTTTGTTTCCAAATACCGTCGTTAGAAGAATTCACGTCATTAAAATAAGTGAGACTAATAATCGTGACTAATAAGTCACTAGTTAATTTGATAACAAATGTGTAAAATAAATGTTTTTTATATTTTTTATTCTCAAGTACTTTTAAATCCATAGAATAATATTCTATTTATAAAAATAATGCTATATTAATTATGTAATTTTCAAATATTTTAAAAGAATCACCTTTTTATTGATATTAATTATAATAATAAAGATTTTAGTGAAGGTAAAATGATAAAGACTCTCGTTATATTTGAGAACAATTTTTACTGAATTTGGAATTTTGAAATTGAGGTAGTTGAATTTGAAAGTTATTCAATATATAGAGTATATAATAATTGGAATACATCCCATATAATGTGAAGTACAAACTTTAAATTATTTGATATAATATCAGTGTAATATGTCATCAAATTAAATTTATTAATAATATATATAGGAATTTTCAAACGTTTCAAACCAATAAGTATAACTGTTGACAAATTTATGAAAGTTAAATGGACAAATGTACAATATTTTAAATAATTATTCTAAAGTTCACACTCTTTCATATATACATTGTAATTGAAATAATTAAAATTTGCTTAAAATTTAATTTGTTAGATTCCAATGTTTAAATATTGTAGCATATTAATAAACCTTTCGACAAATAAAAAATATCATATAAAAAATGTTATAAAGAGTGGATTAACATATTAAGAAATATGAAAATAGAAGTCCATGATCCTCTTCAGTTGAAAAGGATAAATCATTAATTAAAAACTCGCACTTTATACATAAAATCTTGATTAATTTTTATTTTAATAATTTTATCGCGCGTTTTCGTGTTACTTTCTGCACAAATCAAAACTTTCCTAAAATCTCAATAGATACTCGGAGCACGTTGCGTTAGATGAAATCATATCGATTATCTCCCCATGTGAATTAACAATTCCTTGCAGTCTTAAATTTATTACGTTGGAATAAATAAACATAAAATACAATTGTAATAATGTATTTAATAATAATTTAATATTATAATAATAATCAATTGACAAAATATTATTAAACCATTAAATTTATTCGGTTATAGATATCTATATTTGATTTTTAATTATCGTGTAATTCAAAAATAATTAAAAATCAGACTGCAAGTGAAAAACCAAATTGTAGGAAGACATTCGACTCCTGAAAATAAGTAACTGGATGATGATTGATTGATTGATCGATTGATTGATTGATTATTATACTACAGGTGTCATAACTAAATAAGTTAAGGTACTGATAAATGGGCGATGAATGAAACCAAGCACATAGAGGCAGTTATTTGTAAAGTAACATCATAGATAGGAAAATGGTACATGGGATTGCAAATTTTGACACGGCCAATAAGAAACGAATTCGAAATCATTGCGAATTCATTGCAGTTGGTAGCGGCAGAATTTGAAAGGACGGCAAAACGAATTAAGATTAAAAAAATGGAGTAAAAGGAGGATGAGGAGTAAAAGGAAGGGACGACAACTTGGTTAGGATTAATAATCAACAGGGATATTAGGAGATTCACCGTGATCTTGTCCCATGGACACAACCGCTGGACTAGTGTTTGCACTGTTGGCAGCGGCTATATTTGTGTTGGTCCCTTCGTCGGCTGTTCTTTTGAAAAAGTTGTGCTGTAGCGCGTAATACGGCGTAACCCTCGTTTTCGGATCAAAGTCGAGCATTCGCAGGATTAAATCCTTAAATTTGAGGTAGTCAGAGATCATGTGACCGGGTTCGCCCACTCTCCGACCGCCAGGTCCGCCGATCTCGACGCCCAGTATGTCGTGCAACCGCCTGGTACTAGGATTTTTGTACTTCTTACCGTCCTTGGCCATCTTCAAAACATAGGTGCCGTCCGTCGGGACTTTATCAAAGTATTTCCGAGCCTTGTGCGCTTGGTCTAATATATGTTTCGGAGGCATGCCCAACACTTCGACTATTTTATTCATTTGGTCAACCTGAAAGCAATTGCGTTTGTTATTGATTGCATTTATTTATCCCTTTTATAAAGTGCTAATCAATTTTATCACTTTAATTTAATTAAATAAATATTAAAAATATTAATATTATTATATGAAATATTAATTTATTCTCTAATATTATGAAATAGATTTCTTTATTAGATAATATTTTATTAATAAGAGTATACTTCCAGACACGTGATACAAAAAGATTTTCTTTCAGGCTTAAAGTAATCCTATTTTGTTTCGAATATAGCAACATACATATTCACGTATATAACATGAAATTCAAGGAAATATAGAAAGTAATACTTTCGCATTGTTATAAGTTAAAATTTATAAATTTTTATCAATGTATTAAAAATGAAACAATAACAAAACATTTTTTTCTTTTATTTGTATTATGATTATTTACCTGTATTTCATTAGTAATTTTATTTTTTATATGAATGAAAACTAAATACATATTTGATCATTGAACGTTTTAATTATTAAATACTTTTTATGATCTAAAATAGAAACTCTTTGTAGGTATTACAATACATTTTAAAAATTGTTCCAGAAACTTGTATTCACATTTTTATAAAAACACGGGTTTTCTTAAACAATTACTATTTTGCAATCAAATCAACTGAGATATCCATTAATATAATTCTGGTAAAATATTTTATTTAATTAATGTGGTAACACAAATTTAATGTTTTCAACAAAACTTTTTTTATGGTATTCATGATGATATCTAATTTAATTTCCCTAAAAACGTCAACGAAAAAAAGTGTGCTTCTTACCTCATTTGCCCCACTAAACAGAGGTTCTCCCGTATGCATTTCTACTAAAATACATCCCAGACTCCACATATCTATTGCGAGGTCATATGGAATTCCTAGTAACACTTCGGGCGATCGATAAAACCTAGACTGTATATACTGGTATATCTAAACAAACAAAAAAGGGGAAAAATTACGTATATGTAAATATAATTATGCTCGATAAATGCTTAAATAATTATCTGATGACTAAAAGCCTTATGTTTACATTGGTATTTTAAAACTAATGTTTGATCCTTCGTGGATCTTTATATATATAATTCCCCCCCCCCTCTCTTCTTTTAGTCTCAAGAATTAATTTAAACATTTATTTATTTAATAAATTACATTGAATGAAAATTGTTCGCATAAATAGTATTCAAAATATATATATAAAAAAAAGAACATATCAAATGAAAGTTTCTAAAACTAATTTACTTTAATTACAATCTATTGCAGATATATTGATCATATTTTATGCACGTTCATATTATTTCACCAACTTTTACTAAAGTTTTAAGTATATTGAACCATAATATTATGAAGTTTATTAAATGAATATAAGATAATTATTTTTAATGTATTAAATGAATTTATGGAATGTCCGTTTTTGACATAAAATATTTGAAATGTTACAACTACTATTTTTGATTATGAAACAGGAAATTTCATCACGTAAGCACATATTAAGTGTTCGTGCGTATTAATTTAACATTTTGAGGAAGTTTTCAAAAAAAAAAAAATAAAAAAAAAAAAATTGAACAATATAAATATGACGTGGATTATTAAACATTTGATTATTGGGAAACAATTACCCTCTGTCCAAGTTGACACGAACTTCCAAAATCAACTATTTTTATTGCGCTTCTTTTTGGATTGCACAAGAGAATGTTTTCAGGCTTTAAATCACAGTGTATGATGTTCAATTCCGGCGTGGACAGGAACAGAAGGGCAGTGCACAATTGCTGTGCAAACTTTCTTGTTAGGTTGAGCGATACTCCGCGAAAATTCGTATTTCTAAGTAAATCATAAAGATTATAAGACAGCAGCTCAAACACTAGACATAAATGGTTCCGCCACATAAAATGCCTTTTAAGTTTAACTGCAACAGACCAAAAAATAAACAATATTTAGTAGGCGTTACATTATCACAGCGATAAATTAATTTGAAATTAATTCGACTACAAACCTATATAATACTTGTTCTCGGTATCCGCTCTATTCATCATCTCCAATAACCTAACTTCAATTTGCGCTTGATTTAGGAAAGGTTTTTTGTTTTTAATGATTTTTATTGCCACCTGAGTTTGTTCTTCGTGGTCGAATGCTTTAACTACTTGGCCAAAGCTGCCTTTACCTGCGAACATGAGGAAAAAACCATGATTAATGCCATTTAATTATTTTAATTAACGACGTTATCAATATCGCGACGTACTCTGATAAATTAAAAGTAATTGGATATTAATTCAATGATACGTTGAATACGATTTATTGGCCGAATAAATTTAATATGGCAATAACGAGTGCGATGGTCTTGAATTATTTTTTTCCCTCCTCCCCCGCCCCGCTTTCCACCACACTTCTTTCGCCAAAGTAATAACTCGTTAGGTTCGCCTGGATTTTGCAAAATGAGTTGCCCGAAGTCGAGGTACAAATTTTAATGAATCCAATATTATATAACACAGGGTTATTAAATAAATTGAATTAGTTATATAATTACCTATTAACGAATCGATTTCATATCGATCAAGGAACTTCTCCCCATTTTTGATAATATAATCGTGGTTATCATCGTCATATCCTTCGTTTAAATGTTTCCTTTCTTTTTTATGCGAGCCATCCTCACCCTGCATCTGTTGCGCCCGTCTTTTCTTTTTGGCATAATATACCTGCAAAAATATACAATTCGTGAATTTACAATTCCTTTTAACACACCCAATTCATTTCTTTTATAATCAGAGCAATTATTTGCTGTTTTTTACAGATAAATCATCATAGGTACGGGTATTTAAAGTATATAAATAATGCATTCAACTTAATATGTAAGATTAATATATATATATATATATATATATATATATATATATATATATATATTTGAAAGATATTTATGTATCTTCTTCAATCTTTTAATCTATTATCTTAATAAATTATTAAGGTTGCTGCTGCTGTTGCAATAATAATAGACATTACTTAATGTCAGATAAAAGAGATTGCGAAGAACAACATTGGAATGAACAAAAAGAATTAGAAAAAGTTGAGGAATAGAGCGCAGAATCCGATCTGTCGCCGCGCTACATATGATCGATACTCTCACAACCACGTGAAAATCACGCTGGTACTCAGAGGCGTGGAAACCTAACAGGAGGCACATTTCAAAACTTTCCTTCGTATTGCGAGGGAAAAAAAACCGCTTTCGCTTCATCAACAGTTTTCTTTCATTTTTGATTATCAATTGCACTCTCCCCCTCCCCAATTTCATGATCCAATATAATCAATCCTAATGTATCCAAAAAATGTGCTCGACTAATATAAAAGATTAAAGAAGAATTAAGAAAACGGAGAGAAAAAGTAGAAGCAATAAAGAATGAATAAATAAAACAAAAAGAGATAGAAAGAGGGAAGAAAAAAATTAAAAGTTGAAAAATATTTTGTGATTAAGAAACAAAAAAAGTAATCTAGACACAAATGTACTGTTTATCTGGTAGGAATCCAGTCCGAAATATATTAAGGAAAAAAATTTTTTTTTTCAGTTTAAGATTCCAACTGTACCCTTGCACGTGAAAATTCAACGTAAATTTTACGAGTAATCGGTAACAAGATACATTCGTCTTTTCAGTCACATCCATTGACCCGCACCCTAAATTCGATGCCTCCCATCAACTTTATTGACCTACGTCAATGCCCCGTATCATCTTTGAACGAGCACAAAAATTAATCGTTCACACTACGACCACTGCATCTTTACCTTATCTCACGCGTGTCACTTTTTTGCAACCCTTCGCATAAAACAAGCTCGGGAACGTTCCATTGAAATTCAAAATAACTCAGTGCAACGCGAACACCTCTTTACAACGATTTTCTTGGTAACACGTAAACGCACGCACGCACGGCCGGAGTGTCATAAAATTATGCGACTCCATTCATAAGCGATTCGTATTTATGAATTAACATATTTATTCAGCGACGATAAATACTTTTTGCCGAACATTACACGGCTCGTTTACCTGGACGATAAGGGAAGGGAGCAAAAAATCACGACAGTTCGCGCAACACTCGTCTTGGCAACACTGTGCGCGACATGCCAATGTTATGCAGATAGACAACTATTGTCGGATAGTCGTTGCCACGATTCGAAATGACCGGAAATCAATGGCCATTCAAGTGTCGAATGTTTCGGTTTCTTATAAGGCTTCAACTTCACCCTCTTGTTAATTGTGCTTTCTTATCTACCCAAGTAGAAATTGAATCGGGTTTGCCCTAAGAATATTAGGGCCCTGATCTGGTTAGAATATGATTAATCCTAATAGGGGCTTTTACTTCAGGACCGTGCCAGGACCCTATCTGGGGATCTTAATTATCGATACTTGGATCAGGCCTTAATCGAGTCAGCCTGATCAGGGCCTAATAGTCGGTGTAACGCCGGGTTATAGCGGGTATGGCCAGGAGACGGCTCGCCTGATCAACAAGTACGGTTGCCCTATCCGGGCCATATTTCAGTCCTATTGAAATTTCTACTTGGGCATCTCCTTGACGGATTAACGAAAGCAAATGATGTAAAGTTTGATACGAGATGCAGCGGCCTATGATAAGAGGCAAATGAAGTGAGTAACTGGGGATATCTTTGAAGGATAACTTTGTAGATAATTCATTTCCTTGGGATTGTAATGCACGTCATAAAAAGCGACCGGTCTCAAGTGGCCATTGAATAAATATCATTCCTTCATTTTTAAAACATGTCCTAAAAAGGAACTTAAAACCACGCACGTTTTAGCTTCCGGAGGCTCATTCTCGGCGATTAATGCGCATATCAAGCTTCGTATAAAAGACACGTATCGCTATCCGTATCACGTGATTCACACGCATATCCGTTTTTCCTTGTCGTCATAACTTTTCGCCATAATAATTTCTCTCTTGCGCTTCTAACGTTTTTTTTTTGTTTAATTTCTAATCCTTCCCTGAAGTAAATGACCAACCATCCCGTAACCAACATTTCTTCACTCGTAGCAACCCTTTCAGTTGATGCAGAAATATTTTCTAAAAGCAAACATTTGAGTAGTATAAGTAGATTATGATAAATCAAATGACCTTAATATAGAATCATTTGTTAATAAGTATTATAAAATATAGAAATATTATAAATGTTTACAATTATATAAAAAACTTTATAATATTATATATATATATATATATATAGTTATGACATTCAGGGAAAATGTGGATTTAATTATGTTGACAAATTATGTTAACACAAAATGATATAAAACATTTTAACCGATATGAAGTTGGCGACTCAAATTTGAACAAAAAAAAGATTGGAATTTTGTTATAGGTCTGATCAAAATTATAATAGTTCGAGAGTTCTCGATAGATTTTAGGAGTAGTTTCAGCGAAATAACAATTTTATAGCAAATTCAAGATTCGGTCAGTAATAACTCGCAGCGACCCATTTAAATCGACCAGAACTATTTGCCTAATCGCAATAAAAGAGTTTTATTTGGAGTACTGCGCACGTTCATTTGACTCAGAAGTCAAAAATTTTGCTCAGACGTAAAAACATTTTGGAAATTTCACACCTTTAATAATACCTGATATTTGTACAATATTTCGAATTATTTCCCATAAATTATTTCATTTATATTACTATCTAGAGAACCCTAGAACTATCATAGTTGTGTTCAGATTCAAAGCACATGGTAATCAACATTCTACTTTGCATTTAATTAAACTAATATATTTCGCACAATTAAAATTTGAATAAAACCAAGTAATTGGATGAAATTATTGTTATTGTTGTTATTATTTTTTCATTCAACCGCATCGTCGCCATTGTCTCATAAGCATACGGACCATTGTCAAAGGCATATTACGTAAGTCGCCTTACTTCTGTTTGATCTCACAAAAATTTCGAAAGAATTATTTTTTGCCACTCAAGCTAGTCAGTCGCCTACTTTCTCACGCCTTGCAAAAAATAAAAAAATAAATAAAAATAAAAATAAAAATAAAAAATAAAGACAGAAAGAAAGAAAGAGAGAAAAAAAACTTCCTTCACGGCGAGAGCGGAAAATTTCCAGCCGCGACAAAAATGGTAAGGCAAAAGTGAGTGACAAAAATTGCCACAATTTGACGGGTAAACGTCGCAATTTGACAAAGTGCATCTGTTGGCGCGGTAATTTGACGAGCGGCCGATCCGGCGCAAAAAGCTGGCCGCGGCCAGTCCATTTCCTAGACCATAACTAGACTTCCGGATGTCTCAATCAAGCCGGCGCGCAAACAAACGCAAACAAACGCAAACAAACGGCGCGGCACACACGGCCGGGTAACATCATATCGGCGAGGCAAAAATAAGAAAGAAAAGTGGAACGCAGACGTTCCGGAAGGTCGCGGAACGAGCAGTCTCGCATTTCGCATATTGCTTCATTCATGACTCGCCGCCGGCCGATCGAACGCTCCCGCGACGTCCTTGTCGGCGGCCCGCCGCCCCGCCTCGCGCCCTCTCCCTCAGCCATTCTCTCTCCTTCCTCCTCGGTCCTCCTGCGCTCCCTCTCTCTCTCTCTCTCCCTCTCGCGGCTGGCATTTCACTCCTCCGCCAACGGAGGAGAGATTCATAACGGCCTTCGCTCGGTCCGATGACGTGGCACCGTTTCTCGTCCGACGGTCTCTCCTCGAAAATAAGCGCGCCGACTGACCGCCGCTCGGTCTCGTTGCCGGGCACGCGGAAATTGGCCCGGCCGACGTTCGCGCGCCCGCTAACAGTCCCTTTTATTGCGCGCCGCTTTGTCGCGAGGGATGCGTGTGGCGCCTTTTTTTCTTTGCCCGCCCGCGAGGGAGGGAGCTTCCCGCGCTTGAGGTTCGGTCCTGCGGTGGCTTCGGATCGGTCAATTATCCGCCCGGCATCATCACTAACCACCACGCGACTCGCAATCAATCAACCCGTCAACCTACCACCTTTATCCTTATTACAATTAACATATTTTTCAATTCCTTCAGCAATCCATTTAATGCTTCCAAAGTCAAGT